>JANHFL010004136.1:39372-51431 GCA_032468155.1 Oxyrhabdium leporinum
AGGAAGGAAGGAAGGAAGGAAGGAAGGAAGGAAGGAAGGAAGGAAGGAAGGAAGGAAGGAAGGAAGAAAAATCTATTGGAAACAAAATGTGGAACTTTTTTGGGAAATCCTCCCCAGCTTAATAAAATCAACCACTAGATGGAAGGCTACACTTAAAAACCAATGTGCACGTTGAGGCTCTCTTTAAGAAAGAATCCTGGCTCTCTGGATAATCACATCCTTGAGAAAACTGCTCTGACTTCTATGAATAGTTTCATAAATATTTCAAGGGAGAAATAGTGAAAAGGAAAGCAGATACTGGAAAGTTTATCTGGATTTTTTTAAAACTTACCTTTCCTTGGCAAAGTAAAGGTTATAAGACCCAGTTTGTGGGTTGCATTAAGTCATTAACCACGGTTTGTTGAATAAAGCACATACTTTGTACGTGGAGTTAAGCTATAGTTTGTTTAAGCCGGATTTGTAAAATCAGCCACAATTGGCTGGCTTCACACAACACATTAACCAAAATCTATACAAACTTTATTATGGCTTAGTGAAATGTGTGAATCCAGCATGTATGGCTACGTTGTCTAAATTAAGCCCAACTACTTCTAAAGTGGCTTGGAAAGATAAGTGATTGAAGGAACAATGTGACAACAGGTAACACGACACTGAAAATCGAACAATTATTGTGTCACTAAACAAGAAAACTCAGGTTCATCAGGAATGTATTGTGTAATTTGATCTTTGATGGATCAATAATCAATAATGATGGGTGATCATTTGTTTTGAAGATATGTAATAGTGTTAGATTTATAACATTTGGTTAAATGATATAAATACGATGAATAATAACGTATTTGTATTGAAGGTAGGATACCCAGATACCACACTGTTCACACAACGATATGTTTGTATAAAGAGTTAAAAATAAAAAACGTTACTACCCAAAAAAAAAAAAAAGGAATGTCTGGGGAAGTGGGTCAAAAAAGTTGAGATCCATAATGAAACCCTCCACTTTTTTTTCTCACCCTTTCCAGGGCTAATTTTGACCTGCAAAAATGATATATATATTTGGTAGAATCACAAATAAAGAAGTCATGGTTATAATTTAAATAAAATAGAAGTGGGTGATCTGAAGATACAATGTACTTCCTGAAAAATTTAGTTGTGGCTCTGTGGACTCTCCAAAAGTTGTTTTATTATTATTATTATTTTAAACAAAGTGTAATTTTTCACATAATTGGAAGGGAACATGGTTAAATGCATGACTAAAGAGTAATAACCTTAGCTATGTGTAATCTTCATTGCACACAATTTTAGCTTTTCTTTGGCCTTGCTTTTTACCTGTTTGGGTGCAATCTGAGATGCACCACAAAGAGGCTGAAAAAAGTTGCACATCCCCGTATTAGGAACAAAAAGCATCTTCCCAGAATGCGGAAGTCTGAAAACAGGTGAGAAGTGTGCCTACTGAGCTTGATTTCTGCTTAGATCAGAGCTGTCCAATCTTGGTAATTTTAAGATTTGTGGACTTCAACTCCCAGAATTCCCCAGTCAGTATGGCTGGGTGGGGAATTGTGGGAGATGAAGACCACAAGTCTAAAAGTTGCCAATGGTCACCAATGGCTTAGCTGTTCCCAACCTATGGGCGGTTTCCAGCTTCTGGGAGAGACATCAAATTCAGCTCCAGGATCCTTTTGAGTAGAGGACTCCCATCTATGAAGCAGGTCACAAGGTCTTTTTCTGGCTAATGCGACGCTTCCTAGCTCAGCCCCCTGCCAGAAATCCTCATTTTGCATCTCATTGCTTGTCCTGGAATTGGGCTGCTCTTCAAATAGCTCCATTCTTATTTTTCCATCCTTTAGGGAAGTGCGAAGCCAACCATTTCTCCTGACTGTGTTAGTCTGAGCCGATTGCCTTGTTTTCAGTAAACTACAAGGCACGAAGTGACTTTTGCATTTGAACCTGCCATCCTAAAACACAAAGGGGAAATGTTTTGTCCCTGCTTTTGACAATTGCATGACATATTTCATTGATTAAGCTGAATCCGGAGACCCCTGAGGCCTGAGAAAATGATTGCTCTTTTCACACTTGGGCTTTAGGTTGGGTTCCCTTAACTGACCGCAATGCAGCCCAACATGGTTTTAGCCCAACTGACCTCATTAGCCAGTTTGCTTGAGAGAGATGGGAACTGGGTCACTCACGACAGCTGGGCATAATGGAAGTTGAAGTCCAAAGGCATCATTGGAAAAGCCTGATCTATGAGAGCTGAGCCAGACTTTCAAGGAGAGACAGGGAGGAAGGTCAGAATTTCATCCCTTGGGTCAAAACTGACCTAAACCATGATTTCTCACATTTGAAGGTTTAGCTAAATCTCTTTCCTCTCCTTTTAGGTCTTGAAATGAGAGAATAATATAAGGTTTCACAGGTAGGTGGAACAATGAGTTAGCACACGGTGTAATTTGGACAGATGCACACCTTTGAAAACCCATCCAGGATTTCAGCCAGCCAGCTATATTCTTTTCTAAGGATACTCCATACACCAATCTCAGGTTATTACCTTTTTCCTCATTCAGCAGCCTCTCAAATTTCTGTGATTATTATACCCATTTGGATTCTTAACTTTAAAAAAAAATAATGATAAAGTAAAAAAAAAAAGAGACTTCTACAATGTGTAGTCGTTGTCTCCTATTTCTTAAAGCTGTCTGGGGAAATGAAGTTTCCAAAAGAGTAAGCTCTTTTGTATAATGGATGTGTCTGGGAGAAAGCATTTATCCCTCATGCCTACTTTCCCAAAGGGCCCCAATTGTGTAATCCTAACGTGTGGTTAGTTGGTGGTTAATTAAACTATGGTTGAGTTAATTACAGGGAAACACCCATGCAAACATGGGCATAGTTTGTGTCTTAGTCATATTCAATGTAATCTTGACTTCTGGCACTTCTTTGACTATATATGGCACAGTGGTTAGAATGCAGTATTGCAGGCTAATTCTGTCCATTGCCAGGAGTTCAACCCTGACTGGCTCAAGGTTGACTCAGCCTTCCATCCTTCCAAGGTGGATAAAATGAGGACCCAGATTGTTGGGGGCAAGAGGCGGACTCTTTAAACCGCTAACAAGGTGCTGTAAAGCACTATGAAGCAGTATATAAGGCTATTGCCATATATGTTTCATATTCATATTATATAGAACCATCATGACTAGTAGTTAGAGATGGTTTCTCCTGGCTGATTTCTCTGTTTCCACTTCCAATAAAACAGTCCCAGGTTTGTGGTCCTCAGCAGTTCATGCGAGGATGACTTTCCCAATTTAGCTCACCCCATTACATGTAGAGAACTTCCTCTCTTTTTTTTTAGTCACAGCCTCCACAATTTAACTCCACTAGATAACCCAAAGTTTTAGGAGAGAGGCGGAAAGAGATATTCCTTTCATTATACTTTTTTCCTCCCACTAATGGTGTGTCCCCAGCGTATTTTTTTTTTTTTTAAATAACTGTTAGATTGGTCACTTTCCAGTCTTCTTCTGCAGAGGCCAATCTTTGAGACACGTAACATATTTTTGTTGGAACTCAGAAATTTCACATTTGAGTTCCTCAAGAATCCTCAGTTGGATACCATCTGGACTCAGTGATTTGCTTGTTTTCAATTTGTCAGTAAACTGACCTTGAACAACTCCTTGCAGAAAGGCAGGATATAAATAGAATAAGTAATAAAAATTTATTATAGGATGGGGCTAGGTGCTGAAGGAGTAAAATACATAGCCTCTGCTCATTTGCCAGAAGAAAAAACTCTTGTTCAAAACATCCAGGATTGGAAAGTTTATTCAGCAATGGAGAGATTTAAAAAAATAAATAAATCCATAACTTTAGGGCACCCTCTTTACAGACTAATTACTTTTTTAAAAAAATCATCCGATGAAAAATAAAGTCTCCTTTGATTCCTCTGGATAAAGTATCTCATCCCTTCTCCAGAAATAATCTGTTTGTCAGCCTTGGGAGCCATATTTGTGAAGGCCTCTGCAGCTGCCACATTTAATATCTGGGAAAACGGGAGGGGTAATACACACAACAAAATTCTTCCCAAGAGAGTCAAGGACATGTCAGCCTGCACCTGGAAGAGGAGGGCCAGGAGGAAGGCATAAGTTTGAGCTGCAGGAGGATTGGGCCATGTGACCATAGACTATGGCTGGGAGGTGGATCCTTGGATTTCTTTTGGGCGGGAAAAACCTGGGACTTCAGATTCAGGTTTTTCCCAGATGTGCCAACATGGTTTCTCTAATACATTCTTACTTGGATCTAATCCTGTCTGAGTGCTGAATGGACGAGTGGAACTTGGATGGAACCCTGACACTGTTAAAGCCTTATTCCAGAATATGTTTGGCTGATATTCTTGATTTCTAGTGCTCTCCCACCCGTGTACCAACCAAGCTCTATCTTGTTTAGTTTCGATAACCCTGGGTGGGTAGGGAAATGAAATGAAATCTAGTGTAGATTTCTCTTCAGGGTAACGGTAAAGGGAGAACAGACAACATTTTCTGCCTTCCTATAGGCCTGCCTGACACTCAAGTTTAAAAGAGGTCCATTATGGGTATCCTCAACCCAGGAAGGGACTGGATTTAATGTGTCAGCTGCAGAGTAGACATGGTCAAGCAAGTGAAGAGTCTTCATGGGAGGACTTCTAGATTATGGCTAGAAGAACGAAGCCCAACCTAGATTGGCATCGCAGCCCACAAGGTTGAGAGGCAAGAACAGATGCAAAAGGAAAAGAAATGGAAGCTCTCCTACATGACACTCCTACATCACAACTAAGGGTGCTGACCTGCCTTTCAGGGAGCACTGAGAGATAGACAGAGACCAAGATCATTCTCCAACCGAGCATCTTGGGATGAGGAAAGTGATGTCGCTTCTGAGTTCAATAACTACAGCCCTGTAAAGTTATCCATGCATTTTTGTAACTGGGTAAAGCTATTCTCACCTTCAGTTCTGAAAAAGAAGAGATTTTGCATAGAAAATTGGGCAGGGACTCAAACCCAGCACTGGCTTCTAAGTTGCAGCAGAAGTAACCAAGTCACAATAATACTATTATTATTCTTACACACAACAAGGTGAAATCACAGGTGCCAGTTCTTCAGCTGGTGTTGGCCCTTTGTAATTGACAGAGGGAAATCCCGTCAAAGTGCAGATTTTTTTAACAGTATACCACCACCACCCTCAGGTGATAACTTCAGTCAAATGAGCCATTTGATGGGCTCCATCCCACTCTTGGTTTCCTAGGCCCACTTGCAAAACCAAGTCTACAGGGCCTTACAAAAGAGTGTTGAACTGGGGACCAGAAAGGATGGTGTGACAGAGGAAGGGAGCCACCACAGAGAAAGCCCTTCTTCTGGGCCCCACCAGATGTACCTCCTTAGGTGATGGGATATGCAACATTCCTCATCACTCTAGTAGGTCAGGTGGATGTGACTGGCAAGAGACGGTCCCTTAAATAATCTGGTCCCAAGCCATGAAGGACTTTAAAGGTGACAACCAGCACCTAATTAGTCACTTCTGTGATCCCACCAGTTCGTTTCTTTCCTCTGAGAGTTCAAGATGGCATACATACGAATCTCTCCTAATCTAGCCCCACCTCAATGGCCTTGCAACATGGTTTGGCCTGAGATGACTGCAATGTAGCTGTCATGCATTGATACACCATTCCTTTAATGGACAGCAAGTAGAGATCCTCAATATTACAAAAAGCTATTTCACCTCTTCTCGTTCTCATTACACGATGCCAAGAAGATACTTGAAGCTTTTTTTTAAAAAAAACCAGCACCTTTTAAAATGAATAAAAGGATTTTCTAGTACTATGTAATTACCTTAGCTGTAGCTCACCTTTTTAAAAGACATGTATTTGTTAAGAAAAATAGATTGGTAAGATGAAATAAATGATAGAAAGCAAAACCTCAAACTTGATCAGTTAGGGAAGTGAGAACAAAAATCTCAGTCTCAATTGCCCAGAATATTCTAATGGAAGGAAATACAATGGGGCCATGTAGTCCTTTTTTAAGAAGCGAATAAATAGCATCTAGCATCTAATTACATGAATCTCACACCATTATTTCTGCTATAGACTGAATCAGGCTTTGATCAGCTGTTTATGTATCTTTACCTGTAATACAACCCTGAATTTAAGACAATTCTTGAAAGGAGGAAGATCAAATGACAGTGGATAAAGGCTGGTATGTCACCTCCTTTCCTTTCCCTTCTCAAATTAAGCATCAAATTAACCCCTGCTCCCTCCCAAAAATCAAATAGTTATCACTTTATTTATGTAACAATGTTTGTAGGCTATGCTCCTCTTGATGGACTCCAGGCAGTGAACAACAAAGTGTAAAAACAAAGTACAGAACAGCATTCAAAAAATGTACGCAAATCATGAGAATTTCTCTGATGGATGCTTGTAATCACCTAAGACCAAAGGAGCATTCAAACTTGGGCGTATTTACCAATATTTGCTGTCTGGCACAATGAATGAAGCTAAAGTTGCCCAGTTATTCATCGTAGAATAGCGACTCTATCTTGGTAGGATACACCCACATTCATAAATTCAACTCAACCCAGGATGGTGTTAAATAACTACAAAAGACTATTGTCATATTAATGAGATCGCTATGACCTGGAATGATCTGTCCCAGAGATTTCATGAGGATGTTAGAGAGGAAAATGTCAAGTTCTGTGAGACTTCATACCGCCATACTATTGACTCAAGCATTTCACCCCATAATTGGAACAGTCCGCTTGGGTCGAATTTGAATCACTGTACTATAATGTCTTGAGTCCCAACTCTTGCACAGAATCCAGAAGGATTCTATAAAATAATACTTGGTGGTATAAAATGCCACCAAGTGATCTAACAGAGCCGAGTAGAGTCCCTTTCCTTCATAAGAGAACCACTGATGGTCATCTAGCCAAGAGTCCAATTCTGTTTTTGATTCATGACTGACCTGAGTCCTGACTGGAAGCAATCTAGATAAATCCATTTTCCCTAGGATCATAAGTAACGGATTCTCTATCACTTTCCTGACAAAATTCCTTCAGAAGAAGGCTGGGGTTCACAAAAAATTACAAGATTCAGAAAATGCATTTTCAAAAAAGCACATAGTACTGCTTCCTTCATTATGTCCTTCCTCAAAGAGCAGTAAAAATCTCACTCATGCACAGAGGACAAGAATGGGATAGGTCTGTCTTCTCCTGTTCTGTCAGCCACTTGCTTTTAATTGCACCTCCTGTTTCTGAATTCACTTTCAGAATGATCTGGGAGTAAAATATCAAATGTGATGTTTATTATTACACATGCCTATGTATAAGAATCTACTCGACTAATGGTTAGCACTATTTTAGAGCTAGAAAAGTTTCAACAAAATTAAAAGGAGTTGAACTCAGTCCATTTTGACTATGTAAGGATTCTGAACTCATTCCTCTTTTGACTCTGCCCCTGAAGTCTACCACTCCTTCTCCTACAATATGATACATTATGGAACAAATAATCTCAGGTAACATGTAGGAAGGACATCTAAAATATAAAATATAAATAACAAGAGTTGAAAGGAACCTTGGAGATCTTCTAGTCCAACCCCCTGCTCCAACAAGAGAGCCTATAACATTTCAGACAAATGATTTTCCAGTCTCTTTTTGAAAGCCTCCAATGATGGAGCACCCACAACTTCTGAAGGCAAGCTATTCCATTGTTAATTGCTCTCACCATTAGGAATTTCTCCTTAGTTCAAGGTTGCTTGTTTCCAACCATGGTTTCTTGTCTTGCCTTTTGGTCCTTTGGGAAATAGTTTGATACCCTCATCTTTGTAGGAGCTCCTCAGGGAACACTGCTATCATGTCTCCCCTAGTCTTTTTTTTCCCATTAAACTAGACATACCCAATTCCTGCTACCATTCTTCATATCTTTCAGATGCCAGCCCCTTAATCATTCTTGTTCTTCTCTGTACTCTTTCCAGAGTCTCAACATATGCAACAGACTTGACATTTGTGATCTTTACCACCTGCATGAATATTCGTTACACAATCATGGTAAGTAATATTCAATTATCGCGGGCGGGTGGAGGGGGGGGAATCCATAATTCAGAACGTCCTTGAGTTTTTTTGTTAACTGGAAACCTGAACTCAGAAATGTATATCTACTGTTCAGCTATCTGGGACTGATTCTAAAAAAAAAATGTACGTCATCTTTTCTTTTTTTTTAAAGTACTGTAAGAAGTGGAAACAATACCCATGAGACTTTGGCAGCTTTGAAAGAAACCCTATATGTTTTTAACAACTCCCAAGTCTCTTCAGATGAACATCAATCAAAAATATGATAATGGCTATAAAATGCACTGTACAATTTTAGGTTCATTAGCCGAAGCATTGTTTTCAAGTTAGGAGAAAGTTTTATTTTGTGCTAAGTTAGTTATCACCTACAAGAGTTCTGGAGTCTGTGCTTTAGAAAAACAAATCAGAGTTAAAGCAAGTCAGGCCTTTACGTTGAGCTTAAAGCTCGCAGGTTTTTTTGGTAGCAAAAAACCAAATAGTGATTTGATATGGATCTCCTTTTAGGATGTTCCCAGTTTAGCCTACAGCTGCTTTTTTCCAGTCCAGGTTCTTATCAGGCCTAAACCATGCCAGCCTTAGCATGTTTCCTTCCGCTAAAAGATAAACTGAAACAGATTCCGAAAAGGATGGATGTATTTTGCATTAGACCAGGGGTCTCTAAACTTGGCAATTTTAAGAGTTCAACTCCCAGAATTCCTCAGCCAGGTCATGTTATTATTATTATTATTGTGCATCTGCTGCTATTTTGAAAAACCACAAATAGCACTGCAAAAAATATATATGCAACTATCTACTTCCTGTGTTCACTCATTTTTGTAGCAAAGGTCATAAAGGAGAATGAAAATGCACTACATTAATCTAATTTAACAATGAATAAAGCAGAATAAGAAAGGAAGAACAAGGCGCTTGGCCCATGTATTTTACTCTAAACCCTTGAACAGCTGCATAGCCTCTGTTTTTTTTTTCATATTCAGCAAGCTAGTTGCCCGTATAACAAATAAATGAGACCGTATTCTCTCCTGATGAACACAAATTTAGAAGGCCTTATTTTAAAACTGCTGTTCATCACCTTTTAGCGACCCCATAATCCCTTGCGGGGTGGAGTCTGGGCAACTGAATGGAGCTAGCAGAGCGTTTAATGCCCGGATGCCTTTCCTGTCACCAATGCAGAGTCTTGTTCAGCAGATATATTCTCATTGTGCTCAGAGAGAGAAATATCTGCCTTGATCTAGGATAGAACTCACAGTCTCCTGATTGTGAGGTGAGAGCTCCACCTCTAGGCCACCGCACCACTCCATTTTAAAACTGCTGTTCTGGTTAGTAAAATAGAGCAAGCTGAGTTTAAATTTTCAATGGTTAATGCCACATTGGTTCCTTGCTGTCAGAATCAAAGGTAATGCCATCATGAAGGGAACAGAGAGATGGGATACAGATTACTTTTCATTCCCTGACTACATATTCCAAGGAAGGTATTCAGAACCAGAGCACAGCAAAGGTTTAAATTTCTGCTTGTTCCTCAACTAAAGGGGGATATTATACTGGAGGTGGTTGATTAATTAAAAGCCAATCCCACATACCACTGGCCTCCATCCAGCTCTCTCCCTCTCCATCTTGTAACTATGAGTTTACTTGGATGATACTGTCATTTTACTGTGTTAGGAAAATTTATCTCTGATTGTTTTTATGCCCTAGGCTGCCCAGAGTCTATTTGAAATGAGATGGGTGGTAAATAAATTTAATTGATAAATAATAAACATAAGTCACAAGAATGTTGGTGACATGACTAATGTCTCATTTTAACAGTACCCATAAATTCACTCACAGAGCGCGCCTGTGAAATTACTGGCCTGGTTTTAACCATTCCTGAATATTCTATACTGTATACAGGTATTAGATTAGAATTCTTGTGAGGGGTTTACCAATTTCTTAGCAAGCGAGAATTATGCTTCCAGAGGAATCTTTTTTTATATAACAGAGGATTATAAAAGTAAAACCAAGCCCTGATTTTGTTGGTTGCTGGCTTTTGCAATCATTATCAAGATTTATAAAGGACTCCAAGTTGGATAGACCAATGCTTCTGAAATCCTTGTTCCACTTTCTGGATGAATCTTTCTACAATATTCATATCTTTCTAAGATATGAAATATCTTTAAGTTTACTGAATTCTTTTAGATCACCTCAGTCTCAGTACTCACAGACTTAAAACATCCACAATATTATACAATAAGACATATAAACAGCAATAGAATATGTTTATCACAAGCTTAACATTTGGGCCATATGACAGTTCCTATAGCACTACATTAACTACTTAAAACAGCCTCCAAGGCAAATATTTTAAAAAAATCATTTCCATTTACTGAAAGTTGAGATGCCAAGTGAAAATTAAACCATACCTAAAATGATCAAAAGGTCATCATAACAGACAGCGGCAACTCCAGAAAGAGTTTCTTCTTGCTTTTCCTCTAGAAAACAATCAACAGAACCAATCAGATTTTAGAGCAAGATCAATCTGTCATATCAGATTCATAACAAAGAAACAATGTCTCTCGAACTTGGCACTCCTGACTTCATTAAAATAAAATAATGACCAGAGTTTACCCATGGGATGAACATGTCAGATGGGAAAAATCCAGCCAAAAAAGTAAAAACGAAGCCACCTACAATTTTACAGGTTAAAAAAAAGCTCTTTGAATTATACCTGAAGCAGTTTGCAATTAATGCTGAGCTTGCAAGATAACATTCCCTTCCCAACTAGAGTTGACTGTACCGGTTGCAATTTGTACATGGTCTTCAAAGGCAACCCTATGTCAATGTGTTACGGTAGTCCTACCAAGTAGTGGTAAGAACATCAATTTGTGTGCCAGGCAATACCATTTCAGGGGAAACTGCAGTTGGTCCAGCAGCTAGAGCTAGGCAGACACCTTCCTGTCCATGCTATTTATCTGCCCATCCATCAGTAGTTAAGAGTCCAAGAGAATATGTTGATTTATGGATCAACCCTCTCAAGGGTAGTGTTTCAAAATCGTTCTCCTCCATTGTCCTACATCTTGAACCAACTGCTCAGTGGCAGATAGACACGTAGTCTCTCTTCTCTGACCTCTCCTCCCATCGTTTTCCATTCCATTGAACTGCACTAAGCAATAGCATTTAAACTTATATACCACTTTACAGTGCTTTACTGCCCTCTCTAAGCAGTTTACAGAGTCAGCCTATTGGCCCAATAATCTGGCTCCTCATTTTACCCGCCTCGGAAGGATGGAAGGCTGAGTCCACCTGGAGCCCGTGAGGATCGAACTCCTGAAGTGAGAAGTGAGTTAGTGAGTCAGCCTGCAGTATGTTATTCTGACTACTGCGCCATCATTGCTAATGGTTTGACCTGTAAAAGTTTTCCCAAATCTAGTGTTCTCCAGATACACAGTATCCAGAAGACCTACCACATTAGCTGAAATTCTAGAATTCATAGTCCCAGCAATGGGAAGAAGATTCCATTGGAAAAAAGCAGCCTTACATTCTCTCTCCCAACTGAATGAATTAACATTATTTCTATCTCACCATGGAATTCTATCTCTGCCATGAAATTTAGGACAACATCCAGAGGTGTGTGGGGAGAGGGTTGCAGGGATGGTGGTTGGTTAAATATTTCATGCATTCATCCGATCCACATCTGTTGCCATTTTGAGTGCATTCAGACCCTGTAAACATCTCTTCATAAGAAACAGACTCAGGCTCAGATTAACAGAGTTGGAAGGGACTTTGTATGTCATCTAGTCCAACACCTTGCCCAAGCAGGAGACCCTACACAATTTCTGACAAATGGCAGTCGTCTCTTCTTGAAAGCTTCCAGTGATGAAGCTCCCACAATGTCCAAAGGCAAGCTGTTCCATGGGTTGATTGTTCTCACTGTCAGAAATTTCTAGGTTGAATCTCTCCTTGTTCAGTTTCCATCCATTATTCTTTGTCTGGCCTACAGGTGCTTTAGAAAATAGCTTGAC
>JANHFL010004137.1:0-16989 GCA_032468155.1 Oxyrhabdium leporinum
ATAGATAGATAGATAGATAGATAGATAGATAGATAGATAGATAGATAGATAGATAGATAGATAGATAGATAGAATGAGGCCAGCTGCTTGATATCCCTCGCAGACTGAATATAGCTGGATTGCATCTTCAGAAGGAACAACCATTACGGGAGCCCTACATAAACAAACAGAGTGGTATGAAATAAGGCATTACAAGGATAAGAAATCACATGGCTGTAAGCAGCTTATTAAAAGTGTGAGAAAAATACAAGAATAAATCAATAAATAAAATCAAGCTTCTCTCTTCTGGCTTCAAAATTAAACAGATATTTTCATGAAGAAGATGATGCTAAAAAAAATTGATCAATGGAGGAGAGTAAACTCCTACAACTTGCAAGACTTAATTATTAACAAAACAAACATGTGCATAAAAAGGTGTAAATTATGAGAAATGAACAAGAAAATGGATGTCAATGTTCACGTAGCATTAAAGTGGCACGAATATCAAAATATGCAATTGAAAACTTCAAACTGCATGATATAAGCTCCAATACTTAGGACTGCAGAAAAAATAATTGCAACCAGCCTGCCTTCCCTAGAAAACCTATATATTGCAGGGGTCAAAAGGAGGTTTGAGAAGATAACTACAGACCCCTCCCATCCTGAACATAAACTGTTTCAATTCCTCCCCTTGAGACACTATAGGGCATCACATTCCTAAACAACTAAACACAAGGACAATTTTTACTACTTGTGCCATCACTCTGCTGAACACCCAATTCTCACAGTACTCTCATGTGTAAATATATTCACCCACGTTTTACAACTGCAATAGTATTATTATCCTTCTCATCTCATTTACTACCCCCTATTATTAGTATCATTATTATGATCATCACTCTGTTGCTTTGAATGTACTGTTGGAAGAAATATCCATCTGGGTTCAGTTCCAAGTGGGAAAAAGACACTGGAAACATGGAGACTGCTTGGAAGGATGGTTTTAATGGTGGACAGGACCACATGGTTTGAGGCCCTGGCAAAAAAGAGATCACATGGTTTGAAGATCTTGGGTGAAGGAAAAATGGGCAGAGATTCTGAGAATCCCTTGGTTTGATACCCCCTCTGGCTTTGAACTTCCTGGGGCACAGAGAGAGTATCCTGATTGGTTGTCAGACTCCCATGGGGCCTTGCAGGGGTAGCTTGGTTGACTCTTGTTGGGTGATGTAATCTTCCCAGGTGCCATGTGCTGAGATGGGCAGAGGGCAATGATATGGCTCTGCCTGGAGGAGGTAGATCTTTGTTATGTAGAATAGACTGACTCAGGTCTTAATGGCCCATTAACAAAGGCGGGTGTGGGGGCTGAGTTTCTGCCTCTCTGAATTTCTACTTCTCTTTTAGAGGAAATATTCTGGCTTTTTTTAGTATATCCTATTATTATTTTTTTAGGAGAGGGGTGGGTTTTAACTTCCAACAGTACACTGAGAGACAAATTCTTTGTCTATCTAATCACACTTGGCCAAATAAGCTGTTTTGTTCTGTTCTGTTCTATTATTTATTTCCTTCCTTCCTTCCCCTCCTCTTCCCTTCCCTTCCCTTCCCTTTCCTTCCACCCAGGCTTGCCTTATTTTAACTTAATACAATTGCACGGCTTGTCAATCCTCCTTATTTTCTCCCTGGGTGCCTCTGATCACTATTGAAAACCTGGCCATAGGTGGGAAAAAGGATCCAGGACATTTGCAAATTACTTTTAACCAAACACTGAGGCCTTGAAAATACTATAGGGGCATAAGGAAGCTGCTAACTCAAAGCCCCAATAAAGACTTATTTTTTTTAAAGTGCAAATGTTCTTGTATGCGCTCATTTCTCCTTTCACTCCTCCACTTTCCTCAAAGCCTCATCAGCATAGCTGGCCAAGCACTCCTTAGAGGAATGGTAGCCACCAAGCCCCAGTCCACACAGCATGTGCTCCAAGATCCTTTTTTTTTTATTTCTGAAAAACCTTGTTTCAGAGATTGGTTAAATTCAGCAGCTGTTGATGGGATTAAGGTACTCTCTGGATTGGTGCCCAATTTCTCTTTGTCCTCTGATGGCATTTCTTTTGCGTTTCCTTTGGCTCTTAATGATTTAGTTCCTTCTTATCTTTTCCTAAAGCATCCTTTGACAAATTTCTGGCTTTTCTCTTCTCTGCATGCCTGCCCCATTCCTTTTTAAATTACAGCTGCAAATGTCAGTTTCAGCCTAGCCTCGCAAATCCTAGATGTATTTATCGGCTGGTAGCTTTTTATTTTCTCCCTTTTTGAGATATCTTACCCCCTTGTTTTTGATATGTGTGTCATGAAACAAGAAAAAAGAGAGAAAGGAGGATCTTACATCTCCTGGTGGAGAAAAGAGATGATTGGTTCAAAATTGATGGATAGTAGGTAGGTAGAGACAGACGGAGAGGTAGACAGACAGACAGGCATGAGATAGATACATGGCTCTTGTTTCATGTGAAACCTTTTATTTATATATGTGTGTGTGTGTGTGTATGGATATATATATATTGCTTCTTGTCCAAAAGTTCTTTTCACTCCCATCCTTCGCATTGTTCTTTACCTCCTGAGGTATTATGATTCATCATGTCCTCACTTCCCTTTCTCAGAATCTGCCTGAGTCATGATTTTGGAAGGCAGAAGATTCAAGTTGCAATTCTGGCTCACAGGCTATATGGAGGTGGGATCATTATTCATGCTTTCCCACTGCGAGAAGGAATTAACAGTTCAGTTCACATAACAGAAAAAAAATAGCTGTGTTTGTACTACATAACATCTTGCTTAGTGGTTCGTTGCCTAGGATGTAGAAGATGGACTGGTGTACTGTGCAAACTCAGCCTGTATGGATGGTTTATAGTCAATGTACAATACTATGAAGACTAATAAAGGAGAATATTTCTAGCTCAGGGTTGAAATGAGTGGTTCCTGGTGCTCTCTGAGCTTGGTTGTTTTCTTGCAGACGTTTCAGTGCCCAACTAGGTAACATCATCAGTGCCCATAATCAGAACATGATGATGTTTCCTAGTTGGGGCAAGGAAATCACTGCAAGAAAAAAAACAAGCTCCGAGACAACCAAAGACCCCTCATTTTGAAATGGAAGAAATAGGTCAGTTTGGTACACCAATTAAGTACATGTCTGACTCCAGAAGTACCTCATTTTCTATTTAATTTTTTCCCAGTTTGGTTTAATGAAAGGATGTTTGTTGTAATTCACTGTAACTGTCTGTTCTAAATTCTATTTCACTGAAAATGCCCTATCCCAAAATTGAGACTATGTTATTTATTTATTTGTTTGTTTGTTTGATTGTTTGATTGATTGATTTCTATAGCTGCCCATCTCAGCAAATGACTGGGTGACTCACAATGCAGAAACATATGTGAGTAGTCCTCACCTTATGACCATAATGGAGCCCAACATTTCTGTTGCTAAGTAAGACATTTGTTAAATGAGCTTTGCCCCACTTTACGATCTTTCTTGTCACCATCGTTAAGTGAATCACTGCAATTGATAAGTCAGTAACCTGATTGTTAAGTGAATCTGGCTTCCCCATTGACTTTGCTTGTCAGAAGGTTGCAAAAGGGGATCACATGAACTTGGGAGACAGCAGTGGTTCATGAACATGAACCAGTTGCCAAGCATCTGAATTTTTTATCACATGATCAGGGGGATGCTACAAAGGTCGTCATTGTGAAAAATGGTCATAAGTCCCTTTTTTCAGTGCTGTTGCAACTTTGAACAGTCACTAAATGAACTGTTATAAGTCAAGGAGTACCTGTATTACAATTAAAATCTTAAAACATTTAAAAACAATAAAAACAGTACAAACCATTAAACTAATTTAATTCGAGTACATACAGAACAAGACATCTGGCCTGTTCAGTATAGCCAAGTAGCGGGACCCATGGTGCCTCTTGCACCCCAGGGAGCTTAGCCATATCTTCAAAGGTTTACCGAAGGCTAACAGGATGGGGACCATTTTAACCTCCAAAGGGAGGATGTTTCATAGAGCAGGGTCTCCTGCAGAAAAAGCTCACCTTCTAGTCCCCATCAGCCCATATCGTTTGGCTGATGGGATCTGCAGCATGGCCATCCTATTCCATTTAATTGGATGGGTAGAGTGTCTTGGATAAAGTGGCTCTATGCATTTGCATGAGGTGTTTTCTGTTATCTTCTGTGATAGTGGTAGTGGTGATGGTACTGTGATGAAATGGTGGTAGAATCTCCAGCTAGGCTAGAAGGAGGTGTTAAGAGCGGGACAAGCTTAGAATCCTTTTCCTATCAATTCTAATCCCCTTTCATGAAGCACCATTAGTTTTCCAAGTTTCTTTTGAAGGGAAGACCATGTTGGTGCAGTCCCTTTTAGTAAGGGGAATGTCTGTCTTTCATAGTACAACCTCTCTCCAGTGGAATGCAACTTCTATGATGCTACCTATTTCTGCCAAATAATCACAATTGCTTCACTGAAATTAAATCATAGCAAAGATGCTTTCAGGGGGAATTTTCAATACAGATGATCATTCACTTACAACTACAATTGAAACTGGAGTTTTCATTGTAAATTGTTGTAGTCATAAGTCAAATCAGAACTGATTTTCCAAAATTTTTTACAGAGATTATAACCAACTCAACGCGGATGAGAAACGACACATATTCAAGTAAAAATAAAGAAAGTCCAGTTGCCTCTTGAAAAAGCACATTTGGGATTCCCAAGAGGTGGGATAATTTTGCCCAAAATAGGCAAAAAAAAGTTGCAAATCACAATCACCTGACTGAAGGACACCGTAACTGGTTGTAATCAAGCAATTTGCCAAGCACCCAAATTGTGATCACGTGACCGGAATGGTGGTGGAACAGTTGTAAGTGTAAGTACAGGTCATAAGTTACTTCTTCTGAGGCCATTGTAACTTTGAACTACTGTTAAAAAGATCATTGTAAACTGAGGACTACCTATAGTGGTGTATTTGTCCTCACTATGGAAACGTCTCTCCTTGAGAAATTATTTGCGAATTCCTTTTCTTCTTGGGGAAAGAAAGGTAGAGGAATCATCATCACTCCATTTTACTTTATTTGTTGCCCATGAATATCAAAAGGAATTGAATTCCACCTCCAGTTTTTTATCCCAGGAAGAATTCATCCCTCATCTTGAAAGTTTGGAAGTCAGAAAGCTCTCAGAATTTCCATCATGTTCCTATTTTCTTTCACATCCATTTCTTTTATAACGGACAAGAGATGCCACAATTGCAACATTATATTTATTTTTGACTCTGCATGCAGGCAGTCATCTATTATAGGCTGATGACATATGTAGTGAAATTGTTATTGCATTTATAATTGGTTTTTGTATGATGCACCTCTCAATGAATTGAGGATTGATTTTGGCCTGCTTATGTACATGATAAACGTCTCTATGGCAGAAGATGGTCTTTATTACAATATATTGCATCTGGTGTTTGAGTCATATCCCAGCATCTGCATGTTGTCTATTACCCGACAGATGGCTCAATATTAACAGATATTGGTAAGTGAAGCTACAGCCAGGAAGTAAATTCTCAAAGACCCTGATCAATTCTATTGTATTAGATGTGGACCATATCTACTAATGATGCATAATTAATGCTGAATATAGTTTGCAGAAGAAGCAAGAGAGAAGGAGGACTCTAGTTTTGGAGAAGACCCCTGAGAATGCCATGGAGAGACAAGAAGACAAACAAATGAATTATCAAACAACTCAGAGTTCTCATTCCAGGCATAGATGATCAGGCTTAAATTATTCCACTTCAGACACGTTATATGAAGACCCAGGTCTCTGGAGAAGGCTCTAATACTGGGAAAATAGAGGAGGACAACCAGCAACAAGGAAGATGGAGTCAGATAGAGGAGAAACTATAGGAAGACCAAACTGGAGATAGATTGTCATGGAGGAAACCTATCATGTCTTTGTTAAGAGTCAAAATTGACTTCAATCAATCAGTCATTTAAAAAAAAAAAGTAAAGGAAGCTGAACTTTCTTACATGCACAGTTGGAACTTTGAGAACAGGGGTGTCAAACTCAAGGCCCGGGCGCCGGATCAGGCCTGCAGGGTGCTTAGATCTGGCCCACGGGCCCACCCTAAAAACAGCAAAAGAGCAGCCCACAGTGCCTCTGCCAGTGGAAGAGGACTACAGGAGGCCATTGCGGCCAAAAACGGAGCCCAGGTGGGCCATGCACAGCCTCCCTGAGCTCCATTTTTGCTGGCAGTAGGCTACCACAGCCAAAAACAGAGTCCAGGAGGTTGATGGTTATTAAGTGAGCCACCATAGTTTTTAAGCAAGTCACTGCAGCTCTTAAGCAAATTGCTTGGTTGTAATCCAAATCCACATTATCCAATAGGTGACTTTTGCTGGAAAATGGCAAAAAGATTTAGAAAATGATCACATTAGTGTGAGATGCTGCAAATGGTCATAAATATGAGCTGGTTGCCAAGGAGTTTATCATAATTTTGAACAGTGATGAAGTAATCGGTTATAAATTGAGGAATACCTGTATGTGTTAGAGCTGGGGTGTCAAACTCAACGTGTGCTTAGACCCGGCCCATGGGGCCGGCTTGGAAATAGCAAAGGATAGAGTTAGCAGTGCCTCTGTTAGCAAAAACAGGGGGAGGGGCTGCGTGCAGAAATTACATTTTTGCCCTGGACGGCCTTCTGCAGCGCTCTGCCGGCCAAAACGGGGTTTGCAGCTGTCCCTGCCACCCCCACACTCCCTTTTGGCCAGCAGATTGTCCATTCCGTCTTCTCCCTCCCCGCCCCCCACAACCCATCCCAGCCGACCCGCAGAGGACAACAACAATGCTGATCCGGCCCTCCAAGAAATCCAGTTTGACATTCCCATGTTAGACCGACATTCATTTTCAAGCACCCCAATGTGCCCCAATCATAAACACAAGGATTGTCTTGGGCCCTTATCGGATTGCAGAGAGAACAACAAGTCCATAAGCACAAGAGTGAGCAAAGAGAAGGCCTCTGTTGAGAAGGGGATGAAGACCAACTATGCCACTCCAAAGAGCTCTGATAGGTAGAGAGCTGAATGAGGCAATAACTCCCATTGGCTACTGCCCATCAGTATTCACACCACTCAACCCCATCAACCCTCAGCCCAGCTTTCTCCGTACTAGGAAGTGAAATTTCAGATTTCCAGAATCACTTCAAAAGCAGGTTTTCTGTGCAGGCAACTGTTGGCCACAATCCAAAGATATGCAGACTCCAGCAGAACCTTGAGAAGTAAAGGATCCTTTTCATCTAGAGCTAAAGACTGCATCTGTAACACAGTTGGGGCTTAGCACAGGCTCAGACCAGGAAATGGATAAACAAGCAATGAATCCAAGGGAAAAGATGAGAGACAAGGTGAAGGTGGGATCCGGAGTTCGAAGCGCAGCACAAGGAAAATAGGGCAGAGCCGAAGCTTGAAAAGTTACTCTCTGCATTTTTTTCACAAGAAAGGACAAATAGGCCCAGCTGAGTCACCGTCCCCATGTACAATTGAGGCGCCTTATTCATTGGAGTGTCTTCTCCTGATTCTTGGCTACGCCAATCTTTTTGACTTGGGGAACATAGCTCTTTGCTGTTGTCTCTTTAAAGTGCACCTCTACTTGAGACTGAAGTGGGGGCACTATGTCTCAAGGGTTAAAGAAGAAACTATAACTAAACAGAGTCAACCACTGTGGATAAGACTCAAGACAGTTAAGTTTCAAGTCTTCTCTTTTCTCCTTCTTGTGCATCCTAACAGATCAATAAAGGTTGTTTCACTGTAGAATAGTGGTTCCCACAATTGCTTTGTTACTGTTTTTGGAGGTGGGACTTGGACCTCAGATTAATATGATATGGTCTATATTCAGTGATGATGGCAGTTTGTGGGCTTTATTTATTTATTGTTACAAATATATGCTTCCTGTCAAGCAACAGTAAATAAATAAGCCCAAAGCTACAAAGCCTTAAAATATTAAATAATACAGAGTTTAAATAAACTAAATGTGTTTTCAAAAACTAGCATATTAAGTAATCGGATTAGACTTTCTGTAACTTAACACCTCCATTTACTTTTGAGATCATCGCAAATCCTTGCCAAAAAGTAATCAGAGGGCAATCAGCTTTCTGTCCCTGATTTCCAGGGACATTACCTTTGGCTCTTGGAGTCTCAACTGCTCTCCCTGGTCAAGATAGGTATGTTTCATCAACACTGCTCCTGGTTCCCTTGAACTCTACCATTCTGAGGAAACAGCCCACAGCTTACATGAGCCTCTTCAATTGAAGGACAACTTCACAATGCAAATCCTTAACAAATGCTACAAATGGTTGTTTGCAAGCAATTGCATCACAGAGGAACACTTGTCAGGAACCCCTGATTAGCAGAGCTTTGCTATGCTAACACTAAGCCCAGGTATATTGCAACCTAGTATATCAATGGCTTTAATCAAGCACCTCCTAATATTTTCTTTACTGGAAGCTTTCAAGAGCTCTAGAAAAAGTGAGCAGCAGTCTCTCTTTCGATGCTTTCTAGAATGGTCAGTTGACCCTACTTTTCAATACCCTTGGTGGTACAGCAAAGTTGCAAAACCTTTCTGAAAGGTAAGGAAAGACAGACAAGATTGCTCAACCAACCAAGCAGTTTTTGTTCTATGGAATTTTAAGTGGAAATCAGCTGTTTGCAATGAAAGGAGATTGGGATATGGGGTCATTTAGGTCCCTTAATGTCGGAATAAGAGTTTGGGATCTTTTATTTTGAACTTTCAGTGTTTTCAGCATAAACTTTCTAAGCAGCTGTTCCCAACCGATTTTCTCATCCTTTATGCAGTGTCTTGGAGGGCAGTTCATTTTCCTGTCCTCTGAATAGGCCTGAATTCAAGTGCCTTTGTTTATGAACCTAACATCTTTTTCTTGAGCTCGACAACCATCTTTGGGCCACTTGGAACCATGCAAATTGACAGTTAGGCACTCTTTATCATTTTAGAGAATGCTATAAAGAGTCTGCCTCATCTCTTTCCATGACCCTTACGTCCTGTCTGAGAGCCTCTGGAGAGGCAGATTTCATCATCGCGCCAGTTTCATCCAAGAGTTTCATTTTGCTCATTGAGAATTGCTTAATGATTCAGGACAATCATAGCAGATGAAATGCATCCCTGGGTTTGTTAACCATGATAGGGCAGCTGTTTTTTGCTTCATTTCTGTGCCTGGCATCTTCCCCAGCCCTACCAGAAATGATGGGATCTGTGTCAGTTCAAGGGCATCTCTCTTTCCACAACAGGAAAATGTATTTCTAATGCCTAAGCAGGGTCTTCCTGACCTCCATGCCAGGTGTGCTCACTGTGATCAAATAGACCAGTGCAAATAGTAAACAAAATTAAAATTAAGACAGAATTGATGCTTGGTGCTCTCTGAGCTAGGTTCTTTTCTTGCAGACATTTCATTACCCAATCTAGGTAACTTCATAGTGCTAGTCTAGACAGAATTCAAATACATTTGTTAAACAACCTAACTAATAGCTATAAGTAAAATCCAGGATTCAGCCTGCATTAAATTATTGTCAAGCACAAATAACCAGGGGATTTGTTGAGTTCAAAGCACAGAAGAGTTTATTGTTGCTACCTCTAATACAAGAATCTAGTCAACCAAGAGTCAAAACTAACTTGGGCACTTGATAAAGGTCAACGGAATTCATGAGGGACTGAATTTAGATCTTTTGTGACAATGCAATGACTCCAAACTGATGACACATTTAACCCCACCTTCCAGATCAGCCTCTTCTACAGTTATAATATAAACATTACAATTATATTAAATACAATAACATCTAAAATTACAACAAAGTAAGAGTATCTGAAACTATTAATATAAACAAAGTAATAATTTCTAGCATTTCAATGAATGATAGTTACAAAGGATGCGTTGTGGAATATTGGCCCATCAGGGTTTGATGGATTTTTGGTGCTGCTGCACAAAATCTAGCTCCATGTGCTATGGCAAGGAGTTCTTGGTCTATGAGCAACATTTGAGCAAACCTGAATTTGGTAATCAGTGCCTGCAACAGCCTGACTGTGCCTACAGCCCTGGGCAAAACAGAATACTTGCTTAGCATACTACAACATTCAACACTGTAGAGCCTTCTGCTTGCACACACCTGTTGGTCTCTGCCTCATTCTTCTTGGGATAATTAACCAACAAATATGATGCCTTCTGCAATTTGTCACTATGTTTGAACCATTCTGGTTTATTTCTGACATAAGAGCAAACTCTCTTCTGACTCTAGCTCATTCCAAGATATGCAAACTAGAGTCCCAGGTTCAGACAATACCGTAAAAAAACCTATAGGCAGTGCTCATTTGTATGAGGAGCCAAAGGGAATTATTGAAAGTTAAGAGGCCTGGGTCTTGTATTTGCAATCTAGGTTTAACATATTGGTTCAGTGCAGCTTATTCTCTGATAACTGTAAGAACATAAAATCATGTTTTAGAAAATAGCTCTTCATTCCCTTCCCTTCGCTTTATCTGTGCGTGCAACTGCTTAATGTCCCAGGATGTTCTTTTTCTTTCTTTTTTTGTAGTGCACTGGAGGTGAAGTTGCCACTTCTTTTTTTTTTTTACTAAATCCTATTTTTGTCTGCCATTTCTGCATCATCTCTGATATGCTTTTTTTTTTTTTAGAAAAAAAGGGGAAATTCAATTTCTAAGAAAGAAGCACTGGGGGAAGAAATCTTCCTCTCAAAATTAATTGCATTACAACTGATCAAAAGCCACAGTAATATCTGGGGAGCGAGTGCTGCTGAGCTGAATTTGAGAAATATCCTTTTGGTGTTTTTCTCACCTGGATAAGTCTCTAAATTCCCTTATTTGCTTCCCTATCAGGCTGAACGATAACATTTCTTTCTTTCTGTCATAATGCAGACTGGGTCTTCTTGCTCAGAAATCTATAAAAACTGCCTCTTTCTAGCATCATTTCCATCCTTTTGCTTCTCTGAGTCTTTCTGTGTAACTACAACTCAGCCCAAGACATTTTCCACCATGTACAAAATAGTAATCCTTCTACAGTCTATCTTACTTGTTTAGATCGTTCTGCTGAAGCTTGTCTTGCTTTTTCTCCAACACTTTTTTCTCTTGAAAAAATTTTTTCTGAGTTCATTTGTGTGACCCCAATCACCTTTGGTTTGTCAACATTCATTATGAAACTAATCATGGATTACTTTTGAATCAATGCTGCTATTAAATATGAATAATCTTCTGTGTTTATGAATTCTTCCTTTTCTTCATATACCATCTATTACTTCAATTTGAAGCTTTGAACTAGAACAGAGCAGAGCAGAGCAGAGCAGAACAGAACAGAACAGAACAGAACAGAACAGAACAGAATAGAATAGAATGACAGAGTTGGAAGGGACCTTGGACATCCTCCAGTCAACCCCCTTGCCCAGGTAGGAAACTCTACACCATCTCAGAAAAATGGTTGTCCAATCTCTTCTTAAAAACTTCTAATGTTGGAACATTCACTTTCTGAAGGCAAGTTGTTCCACTGATTAATCTAACTTGGAAACACTTGAGAGGGAAAGTGATAGAACGATAGCAAGGCAAAAATGTAAGGCTTTGACCAGCCTAATCTGGATTGGAATTGCAATTCCAGAATTCCCAACCAGGATTACTTTTGTCAGAATATCAACAGTGAATCTCCCTTTCCAAAGGGCCAATCTCATTAAAAGTGAGGGTTGAAAAGCAGATAGTGACATCTAAACATAACAAGGTTTAGACACTATTGTAGTAAAAAGATTGAGTTACAAGTCTATAATTGTCGATGATTCAAATGCTGTCTTTGCCATCAACTCCCTCACAATAGGCCCACTCTTTGACAACCCCATTCCCCCCTCCTTGGGAATAAGGAGAGTCATGCCAAGGTAGTCATAGGGTGTCCATAGGGTAATCATTGCAATTAAGTAGATGTTAAAGTGTCTAAATGGTTTAAGACTGACATTTAAGATCTCATTAAGAACTCAGTGGATAGGACTTTATAATGAACTGTAGAATATTTTGATGGTGATCCATGCATGGCAATCAGTGAAAGGCCCAAGGTACCAAAGTCTTATCTAGTAGATTCTGAAAGTGGATTTTTCAAACCATAAAACAATCTTAATGTTCAAAGAGCCCGGGAGAGTCCAAAAGTTCTTAAGAAGAGGTTTCGAAGTTAAAGGGTCCATTTTCCTTCCAATCTGCACACCCACCACTGACTTAAACTGGAAATTTATAGAGAACAAGATCGTTTTTCCTCAGTTGCAAGTAGTCTGAGCATTTTAAACAGTAGGTTTAGGCTGCTATACTCTATTCACTACAAAGAAGACAGAGCTATCAGAGAAAGAAGATATAAAGAAAATATATAGAAATGCTGTGTAAAATAAATCCCCAAACTGACAATAGTTTTGATCCCTGAACTAGAGTTAAGGAAAGCTAAGTGAGGCTTTCTATATTGCTGCCCTTGATGAATACTCAGCTGATTGCAAAGGCAGATAGCCAAGTGGCATATTAGTAAAGGCACCAGACTAGAAAGCAGGAGACTGTGAGTTCTAGTCCTGTTTTAGGCATGAAGCCAGCTGGGTGACCTTGGGCCAGTCCCTGCCTCTCTCTCTCAGTCCTAGGAAGAAGAAAGCAGTGGCAGACCATGAAAAACTTTGCCAAGAAAACTGCAGGGACTTGTCCAGGCAGTTGCCAGGAATTCACACACAAGCTCACACACATACAGTCTCTCTCTCACACACACACACACACACACACAGAGGGCGGGAAGGGGGAAGGGGGAAGGAGAGAGAGAGAGAGAGAGAGAGAGTGCTGGTATAATAGGGTGTGTAAGTTTGTTATGTACTGTTTCAGATATTTTAATTTTGACTGATCAGAGTGTTTTTTTATGTTGTTTTTTGCAAACTAGTTGTTGGCTGCCCAGAATTTTGTATTTAAAAGGGCAGCTGAATAATTTTTTTTTCAATAAATAAATGGGGCCTGGAAATATTGCTAACAAACCTGCAGAACGATTTAGTTTTACAAAATGATGTGGTTTGTGAGGTGGTATGGGAAACATGGGAGTGGCCACAAGATTGGGAGATTTCAGGACCAAAAAAGTATACTATTAAAGAATGCTCAAACTATGCTGACTTGCACTCCTTTCCCATTCTAGCAAGATAACAGTCGAAATTTTGTGGTCCATATTTCAACAACAGATGGCATGAGAACTGGTAGATGCACAAGCTTTGATTAAGAAGATGCAGAGGAAAATGAGAGGTGTGCATACTTTACTGATTATATAAATGCTTTGGCTGTGTATACTGCAATGAATTGTGAACAGCTCTTAAAAACGCGAAGATAGTAGGCCAACTCATCTGCCAATCAAACAGTTGTACCATGGCCAAGAAACAAAAGTTAGAATAGGAAGATGAAGCTACAAAATGTTTCAAAATTGGAAAGGCATGAACCAGAGTAATTCCATCTAATTAATTTAATTGTAGTATTAATTTTACCGCTGGATATATACTGAGAAATGCTGGACTAGTAGAAACAGATTGAAATTAACATCTCTGGGAGAAAAAGCAAGAATTTCAGATAATGTTGATATTATGAAGCCTGGAAATGATGAAGACTCAAAGAAGGTCTAGTTGAATGGGGGGGGGGGAGAGTGCCAACACTTCTTCTGCTTTATCTTATTGCAAGCATACAGAAAAGTTTGTGTCAACAGACAGTGCCAGACCAATGAAAATAGGTAACGAAGAAGCTGAAACAGCAACAGACTTTATCTTCCTAGGGTCAGAAATTTATAGGAATGACGTCTGCTTCCTGGAAGGAAAACTATGAATGATTGAAAGATAAAATCACAGTGATAATGAAAGTATGTGAAAGAGGTGGTTTTCCCTCTTGTAAAATATGCCTGTGAAAGCTGAACCATCAAAAAAGCTAAATGAAGCGCTGTCTACATCTGGAGGTGCTGGAGAAAATAATTGAGAATAATTTGGACTGCAAGAAGAGCAGATCATTCAACAGCAGATGAAGGAAAACCAGACTGACAAAAACCAAAGCGTTACAATTTAGGACATAGTGTGTGAAAGCAACGGTCATTGGACTGACCTTCAAAGAATATTGTAGAAGGTTATCGAAAAAAAGACCAACAAGGTGACTAGATGCTCTTACTCATGATACAAGTATGACTTTACAAGGACACCAAGAAACAGCTCCTTCCAAAGAGCACAGTCCTGTCAAATGAAGATCCTGAAGGTCACAAAAGGTGAGACATGGATGAACAACAATAAAACTTTTCTAATTTCCAGATTAAACCTACACAAGTAATGATGGGGGAGATTTTTTTTATGTGCCTTCGTTTCTATTTTGGGTTCTGAAGGCTGGGGGAATGGTGTTCTCAGGGTTGTGAACACATTTTTCTATCTGTTCTTCTCAAATTTCAGAGGGTTCCTCCCAAAATGTAGGTGTGAAGATGCCACATTTAGCTAAATCTCAATGTTGTGAAAGTGTCAACAGCTTTTTGGAGCTGACAGTGGGAGTGTGGGATCAGTAACAGCTACCACTCATTTTTAGTAAAGCAATATTTAACATTTTCTGTTTTGTTCTTTATAATATTAGCATACTGGGATAGAAACAATCCTACAAATAAGCAAGTAGGTTTTTTGAGTCATAAATACACTGAGTAAAATTTGCCTTCGCCATTTGATTAACTAAGGCTTTAGTTTGTTAATCTGCCAATTAAGCCAGTGAAAGGTTTCAATCTTAGAAATTAACCACTGCATCAATACAATTCTCTCTTCAATCAGTGAGTCCAGGAGTAATCAGTTTGGATGATTCCTTGTTTCCAAGAAATTAAACCAAGCATGAGATCTTCAACAGGGCCTGAAAGTATATTTGGGGCAGGAAAGGAAGGAAGCTTGTGTTAAATCTATGGATGCAAAATTCTATGCTTCACAACCTGGGGGCTTTCAAATCTTGGCAATAAGACCATAAAAACTGCTGTGAAATCATCACCTCTAATGTGATAGAATGTGGGGAAAAACAATGAAATGGAGTGTAATCATATTTACTACTTATTTGTTTGTTGACAAAGTTTACATACTGCCTCCATATAGGGCCACATTCAATTCATAAAACAATGCAACAATGCAATAAAACAACAAATCTGACAATATAATGCCTACAGAATGAAACGTTCATGGCATTTAAATGAAATCAATACTTTTTTTGTTCCTCTCCTCTCCTTTTTTTGGAATCCATGATGCAGCTTGCCACTCAAGAGTCTGGTGTGGCCCTCAGAATTAAGAGAATGGAAATTTTACATTTCATTTCTGGAGGATAGAGAAGCAAGCTACTGCCTCTCTTATGAAGATCCTCAACTGTTCTACCTTAACCCAAGTTAATTGAAGTTTGGATGTGTGATGCATTTATGTGGGACTGTGGATGGGTGACATAAATCTGAGTTCCCAGTAAGAAGGAAATAAGAAATATGACAATTAGTCTGTGCCCTATTGACTCTCTGAAATTAGGTCTTTTGAGGTGCTGCTACAGTGAATATCTGGGGATTATCAAAACCCACAAGAATGATGATACAGGTTGATATTGAAAGAAAGAGCAGGAAAAGAACTACATCTCCTTTGCTCTACATAGACATTGCAATCATTGCCACAATATAACCCTTCTTTTCTAGTAATATTACATACCTACCAGAGAAATTGTACCAGGAGAGGAACTGGGGCATGAATGCGGTTTTTTTTCTACTCCCCACCCCCACCCCGGTTGAGGAATGGGGGGGGGGGAATGCAACATCATTTGGTACATTTACACTTAAGCTACTTTTCATTGGGTTGAAATTTAGAATGCATTAGCCTGCAGGAAGAAATAACATAATGAATGATTTCAATAAAAGATAATGGCTAAAATGCTGTATCAAGTCTGTACTCAGAATCTCAGCCAGAAGATCACCTTTGTTCCTCCACTGGCATCTCTGGAACTAATCTTAACATCCTGAGCATCATGTTCAGAGAAAGAAAAAAGTAGAGTCCCTGCGGATTTTACTCCACTAGTTGTTGCTGACTTTAAGGGGCGGAGTTCATCTTCATTTTAAGGCGCTGCCCAAAGACATTTCCATGGTTATGTGACCAGCCTGACATCACAGAGCGCTGTTACCTTCCCAGTGAAGTGGTACCTATTTATCTACTTGCATTTGCATGCTTTCGAACTGTTATGCTGGCAGGATCAGAGCAAGGAAGCAAGGTGATAAACCAGGACTGAAATCCTACACAATACAGCTAGTCCTCAACTTACGACAGTTCATTTAGTGACCTTTTGAAGTTACAACGGCACTGAAAAAAGTTATGACCATTTTTCACATTTACAACCGTTACAACATCCCCATGGTCATGTGATAAAAAAAAGTACAGGCCCTTGGCAACTCACTCATATTTATGATGGCTGCAATGTCATGGGGTCATGTGATCAACTTATTTGACCTTCTGACAAGCAAAGTCAATGGGAAAGCTAGATTCAATTAACCACCATGTTACTAACTTAACAACTGTGAAACGATTCACTTAACAACTGTGGCAAGAAAGGTGGGGGGGGGTTGCGGAAATCCAAACCTCCCCCCCGCCTCCACCTCCCCCAGGCCTGAATATGGACCCTGAAAGGATGGGAGGGGGCTCCTCAAAAGAGGCGGGAGGATGAGATATTCTCTCCTCCATACAAAAAAAAAGTGCTTTAAATGGGATAAGGGGGTGTTTAAATGGGCTGGGGAGCCACAAAGGAGGGCAGAAAAGTAGGGGGCCCCCCCCTTTCATCTTCCCGGGAGGGGTGGGCTTTGTGTAGGGTGGGCTTTATTTTAGGCCAATTTTAGGTCTAGGAACGATGGGAGTCTATGGGGATTCTCCATCATTCATTCCATCCATCCATCCATCCATCCATCCTTCCATTCTAACTATCTATC
>JANHFL010004137.1:22327-37931 GCA_032468155.1 Oxyrhabdium leporinum
CCCCCCACCCCCAGTCCTGGGACTGCAGTTTGGGTGCTCGGGACCCAGCTGCGTTTACAGCTGTTTGCAGCATGCTGTGGTCACGCGATTGCAATTTATGATGGTTTTGCAGGAAACTGACATTTATGTCTGATATCCAGCAAAAAATGCCCCACAGCAAGTCATGATTTGCTTAACAATCACAGTTCACTTTACAACCCACCACGTTTTCTTAACCACTGCAGCAAAAAATATTTTAAAATCGGTCGTGGTCATTATAATTACCTATTTAGCTATTGCAATTTATGACTGTAATTATGGGCTCAATTCCAATTGTAAGTCAAGGACCATCTGTATCACTTTCCTACTGTTGTTCCTTCACAACCAAACTTTGCTGGCATGTCTTCCACAATCCAGAGGTAGGACTGCAAGAGCTACTTTTTCAAGAGCAAGGGTCTTCAAGAGCAACCATTCCTAATCCACCCGACTTCTCTGAATTCAGCCCATCTGTTTTTAAGACATCCAGGTAAGATAGTGCCATCAACACCTCTCACCATAATGAAATTTGAAAGGTTCATTATGAGCTATGTGAAGAAGTACTTCCTTTTTTTCTGTTGGAAATCTCCTTCCAGTCTTCTTCAGCAGCTGATCCCGAGAGGGGAAAACTTCTCCCTGTCCACTTTATCTCTGTCATGCATGATTTTATATGCCATTGATCATGTCTATATCTCAATCACTTTTCTTTCAAAGAAAAAGAGACCTACCCTTTCTAGCATTTTTCATAGGGAAGGCGTAAATGCTTATTTTTTTAATTTTTATTTATCTATATCCTGCCTTTATTATTTTTAAAAGCAATTCACCAAAACAGAAACACACAAAAACTTCTTCCTCTTCATATTTTTCCCACAACAACAGACCTTTGAGATGAGTTGGCTGGAGAGGGAGCACTGGCCAAAATCACCCAATTGGCTTTCATCCCTGAGGCAGAACTAGAACTTACAGTCTCCTGATGTTTGACCCAAAGTCACCCAGCCGGCTTTGCTGCCTAAAGCGGGACTAGAACTCACAGCCTCCTTGTTTCTAGTTTGATCTAAACCACCTTCTTCTCCACAGCACCTGACTGCTATATAGTTTTGGAGCTATCTGCAAACAAAGCCCTGCACAATGAAAGCCCACCAAGTCATGAATATTAAGTTAAATCTGCCAGTTCACTGGTTTTGCCCCTTGCATGACTACTAACATGTCAATTGAACCTATGTCCTAGATACCTTGTTTTTTCTTCTATGACTTTGGGTTGTTGTTTTTTTAAGCATCAGTTGACCCCATCTTATTTCATCCTTCGTTTACGCTGGCATAGAGATGGGTAACAAACCTGCTGGAACATTTCTATTCTTTTTTTTCCTATTCATTTCTCCAGATATTTGCATTTTTTTAGCATTTCTCTGACAGTACTTATTTTTGAATACATTCCTCCTACCATACATATTTTACGAGCAATTTCCCTTTTTTTCACACACAATTTCTGATTGGAAAAACTACTTTCCAGAACCAAACGAGTATAAAAACCAAAGGAAAATTGCATTCTGGTTTGTCTACTTATTTAAGAGATGCAAATTAGGTTGGTATATATTAAACAGGAGTGAAACACATTCCAGAGCCACAAGTAAATTAGTTCAGATTTGGTCTAAGGGTCCATTAGAAACCATGATGACAACATGGGTAACGACTTCATGGTGTAGGTGATTAACTATTTGCCATGACATCACAATGAGCTCAATATCATTTGGTCCCAATGCTCCCATCCCAGGTGCCCATGCACTTTTGTTTTATTCAGCTTTGTTAAACACAATGAAGTGATTCGGAAACTTACACGGCCCAGCAGGTGGCAGCACGTAGCTGGCCTTGTTGAGTTCAAAGAACTAAGCAGGACTATTCTTGGTTAGTACTTTGATGGGAGCCATCAGGAGATTGCCTCCCAGAGATAAGGGTGCTGATTGCTGGAGGTCTCCAAGAAAAGATTGGACAGCCATTTGTCCAGGATGATATAAGATCTCTTGCCATGGGCAGAAGTTGGACTAGAAGACCTCCAAGGTCCCCTTCAGCCCCATCGATTCTACTATTTCAGAACAGTTGGCTAGGTAGACTGGAAAGATTAAAAAGAAAAAAGAAAAGAAAAGAAAACCCAAAACCATCTTAGAAGGAGGCAAAGGCAATCCCTGTCTGCAACACTGCCAAGAAAACTTCATCACCAAGATTCAAATTCCACCTAAGGGATTACAGCTTGGTGGTCACACTTAGTTCACCCTGGCTGATCACAGAAAAGCCAAATAGAGTTTCTTCTGATTTGTACTTGGATGGAAGACAATCAGGAAATCCCAGGGTTTGGGGCCAAATTTGGAAGTTGAAAAAACATATCTGAAAAAGATAATGACAAATCATTTCTGTAATGCTAAGAAGTAATTAAAAGAGGAAATAATAAGGAAACTGGTTGGGAGACACTCCTTCAAATTATGTGAATGGCTGGGCATTGTTTGAAAGAAAAGCAGAGTTCTTACCCTTCTAAGAATGTGACCATACGGATGTCTCAATTCTCAGGCTAAATGCATGATAGGAACAGACAAACCAGGGCTTGCTTTTCTTATTTATTTCTTATTTTGGTTATTCATTTCAGAATTCAAGACATTGTGCTGCTGCCTATTTTTCCCCTTCTCAACCTCAGTCCAAGCTGAGAAAAAGGAACTGTCCCAAAATCACCAAGGCCTGAAGGTAGAGCAATAAAGGAAACTGCTTAGAAGAAACTTTGTGTGTCTTTCTTGGTTTGGGGGCCTGACAAAAAACAATTAAGCCATCCATGAAAAATGATAATGTAGCCTCTTCTTGAAAATCTTCAGAGATGGACAACTCATAACCTCCAAGATAGCTCCACTGCTGCACCAATCATCAACTTCCATCAGAATGTTGGTAGAGAAATTTCTCTTCATATGTGAACAAAATCCAGACAAAGAAGTAATTTGTAACTCCTGTATCTGATCCTTTTTATTGCAATGATAAAATCATTCCTTCTTTCCTTCTTTTTATATGTTGCCCATCTCACTATAAAGTGAAAATAGTGACCATGCAATGAACACAAATACCATATTTTTCTTAACCTTTTCTTCTCCAGACTAAATATCCCAAGTTCATTTCAGTCTGTTCTCAAACTCCTGTGCCTTCTTAATGCCACCCCCCCCACCACCACCTTCTCCAATTTGTCAACATTCCTCCGAATATGAGCAGGCTGGATTCCAGTCTCACACATGCAAAATTAAGATAAATTGGAGGTGGGGAGAGAGAGAGAGAGAGAGGGAGAGAGAGGGAGGGGGAGAGAGAGAGAGAGAGAGAGACAGACAGACAGACACACACACACACACACACACATATACGCATGCTTGATATAATGCTTCTTCTAAAGCTGCCTAGATGCAAAACATGGCTCATAAATGCTTCTGAGCCATTTTAATCTTCCAACAATCTTTGAGAATTATAAGAAAACTTCCATTACTAAAAGGGAGGGTTGAACTCATGCTTGCCTAGTCTGATTCACGCATTTTGCTTTAAGTACTGGTGTATTGTTTCTACTTTGAGGAGGTTGCTTGCACAATGCCCAGATGAGAAGTTCAACTTTGAAAACACTTGGCCAAAGCTGGAAGGGCTCTGGTGATTTTTCTTTTTCTTTTCTTTGCTGACTGTGATGGAGTTGGACAATACTCCTTCACAAAATCAACTCCTAGGAAAGAAAAGGCTTGTGCAGACAGTGGTGTTTATGATCTCTTGGTCCCGTTTCTCTGCCCCATTATTGGCTTCATTATTTCTTTACATATCTCCTTCAGTTGTCTCCATGTCTTTTGTTCTCTCCTCTGTTCTTTCTCCTCTCTCTGATCTGCTGTCATTGTGCTTGGTACAATTAAGGCAACTAAATCAGCCTCAGCAGGCAGGCTGAATCCTCTCAGCTTCTTAATTCTCTTTCAAGACGTGAATTTCATCAAAGTTCTGGCTTTTGTTCTCAGTGGTCTTGGAATTACTCAGGAATTGTGCAGCCAAAATCATTTGCAGGGTTGGAGAGGGAGGAGGGATTTCTTTAAAAATTGAGATGTTTCCTATTCCAAAGATACCCAAGTTCAGGGTTAGGGAAAAAATAGGCTGTGCTTAGGAAGTTTCCTTCTGGCAGGGGAAGGCTTGAAGAGTTGATGCCCTCCTCCTCCACTCCATGCCCTGTAGAAGCTTTGCAAGCTATGGTCCCTGTTCCTTGCTAATGCTGTGGATGATGGCAGACTGGAGAAGGCTGACTAGAACATCAGATTTCTTCCATGCTCATTTTCTTCTACATCAGGCATGTCAAATTCAAGGCCTGGGGGTCAGATCCAGCCCACAGGGTGCTTACATCTGCCCTGCGGGGCCACCCTGGAAACAGCAAAGGACTGGCCCATGTGCAGCCTTCCTGAGCTCCGTTTTCATGGCAGAGGGTTGCAGGAGGCCGTTGCAGCTGAAAATGGAGATCACGGAGGCCACCTGAGGCTCTCCTGAGCTCCATTTTAGTTGGCAGAGGGTTGCAGGAGGCCGTCACATCCAAAAACGGAGCTCAGGAACCCATTTTCGCTGGCAGAGTACCCAGGCCACCATGGGCACTCCTGACATGAGTGACATCAAGCTTGCCACTCCCACCCTGGCCACGGCCACCCTGGCCCCCTGAGGTCAAACATAATCCTGATGCAGCCCTCAATGAAATTGAGTTTGACACCCCTGTTCTACATGGACAAACCTTTCCCCTGGGAGATTCACCACTGGAGGCTTTCAAGAAGAGACTGGTCTGTCATCTGTCAGAAATGGGGTAGGTTCTCCTGCTTGGGTGGCGGTTTGGACTAGATGATCAACAAGGTCCCTTCTAACTCTATTATTCTATGTACTATATCCACTGAACTTTGATGGGTTTTGATAAGACTGGGCAAAACACTTGAAAGCAATGCTCAGAAGTGTGAATGAACATCTTTCTTTGAATTGTCAAAGTAGCCATACTTGTTCCAGAGCCAGGCAATGTGGTGGAGTGTAGTATGGATTCCCAGGAGGGAGGCACTGCATTCCAGAGGACCAAGAATCAGCAAAGTTCAGATGGTTTGGTTGAGAGGAAGAGGGTCAAGACAGTTCATCCCTAGATGATGCAGATAATAGCTTTAGTTTGTCAAGGTTTATGTCTATAGATGAGGAATAATTAAAAAAATGTTTAATAGTAATTCTGTGTCTTTCTTCATTTTTGGAGCCTGACAGGCATCTGCTTCCAGTGAAATATTGGAAAACATCTTCAAATACTTTGAAATATGATTATACCCTCTTTTGGGAAAACTGTTCTATCAAAGTCAAGCCACCGAAACTCAAAAGGAATCCTCTAAATTACAGTAGTGCCCTTTCTACTTATTTCTTTAAAATAAATCTATTAATGGGGTCTCTCACCTGGTTGATTAATTTTCCAAACTCCCCAAATGCAGTAAAAAAAAAGGGAAAGGGGGTAATTATTTCATTCCACTGCTATTCTAAGCCCCTTTGGAGACTACAAAAATGAATAAAAGGGCTTTTCAAAGTATCTCTTTCCCACCAGGGGAAAACCTACCATAGATTTAATCTCTGGGGTCTTTGGACTCAGCTAAGGAGACCCTGCTGAGAACCTTAATGGGCCTTTGCTATACAGTGCAATGATAGAGCCTAGGGTGTCCCAAGCTTCTGAGTCAGTCCTAGTGTCAGTTCCCCAAGAATCAAGAAAGACAAGTAGAGTTACTTCTGAGTACTTTCCTTTATTGTTCCACACCTATAGGCAGTATCTTGCCAAATTAAAGCAGCTACTGGCATCATTATATACTCTGAGCATTGCTAGGGAAGAGCCTTCTTAACTCTCTTTCTCCCAACCAAACTATCTAAGCTTCATTATCTCTTTGCCCTCTGGAATGCAGCCCCTCCTGGGAATCCAGACTACATTCCACCACACCCAGCGACCTCATCCCATTTCCATTTCCTTTTTGACATTTCCTAAAAGCCTGATGAATCAATTCAGCCATCCATCAATTCCCATGAGGTTACCCAGTTAATGGTGAATCAAGCATCTGGTTTTGTATGACACCTGACCCTTTCATCTTTTGAGCCCATTTCCCTTCTCTGCTTTGTTCTCACATTAATCCAATATCTCTTTCCAGCCAAGTAGCTATAAAAATAAAATACGGATCATTTGCTGTAAAAGTTTATTGATGGAAAAGGTGGGGAGGGGAGATGGAGATGAATGCTGCCTTTGCAGACATGTCTTTACCCCTCAATAGATGTTTGGTGTTTTTTTGTTTTGATAGGAACAGGAACAATGCATTTCTAGAGACCATACATTCATTTATAAATGTTCTCCTTGACATTTCCAATCATGCAAACCTAGTAGCAATCTCTGAAGATGCCCAGGAGTTTTGAATATTACAAGGTTTCAAAGGAGAAGTGCTATTTATAATGGGAGTCGGAAACACAAATTATTTACCCTTTCGTGAGATGCATAGCAACAATCTTTCCCTTCCCTGTGGACAGTAAGAATGCTGCAATCTAACTCTATATCAGGGTGTAGGGCTTAAGTAAGGATGATTTACAACCTGTTGAGTTTATAAAAGTAGAAAGACACCACTTTCAAAGTAGCTAAAGTCAGGGCTTCATAATTAAATTCACTCAAAGCAACATTCAGAAAATGCACAAAAATGGTTTAAAAAGATGAAAACCAAACCAAACCAGAAATCTGTTATAGTAGTTGTTATCTTCTTAATGCTTTTCCTTGTTTTCCAGCCCAAAAGAAAGTTGGGCCAAAGTCACATAAAGATGCTCAAGTCTATCTAACAGCAGGTTAACTCTCCAAAATATCAACAGTTGAAGAGCCAATGTAGGATTGGAGGTGGAGGTAGAAGGGAAAACCTCTGTTTATGAAAGAATTGGATGAATTTATAACATGATTTAGCAGTAAATGGCATGCGACAGGTCCCATATCATTGCAAGCTGTAAGATAGAGTTTTTCAAAATTTGCATTGATAAGATATGTGGACTTCAACTCCCAGAATTCCCCAGGGATTATGTTGCCTTGTTTGGAAAGATCACTGTTTTGGGGGATCCCTGAGAAAAAGCCAAGATGGTAGGCATGACTGCAGAGGATGTCAATAAGTTAAAATAGAAGGTATGACTATGCGATAAAGCTCTGCCTATTTTATTTTATTTTATTATTTTCTTTGTACCCTGACTTTATGATTTTACTCAAGGTGGCATACATATAATCCATACAACAACCCTGTGAGGTGGGTTGGACTTAGGGAGAGTAACTGGCTTAAGGTCTCCCAGCTGGCTTTCATGGCTAAAGCAGGACATGAACTCATGGTCTCCTGCTTTCCTGCCTGGTGCCTTCACCACTAGACCAAACGTGCTATTTTCTACTTTTATGAACAATAAATGACAATACATTTTTGTCATCTTGCTGCTAAATGAATAGGTGCTAAAAACTATAGCTGGATAAAAATGGTTTTTCAAAAGTTTCCACTAATATTTTCTTTGGGTGTAGAAAACTGGAGGTATGATTTCTTTAACGTTCCTCAGGAAAGATTCTTCTTTCAGTTCTCAAAAGGAGAATGTTTCCTTACTGATAGCAGTTGCCCGCCTATCCAACTGGAAAAAGCCCATGAAAGACATCCTCCTAGGTCCTTCTTCTAAAATTTAAGGGAAGTGGAGTCTGCAAAGACTGGGGGGGGGGTTGTTTATGCAGGAGAAATTAGAGCATACATACTCCTTCAAATATATTTGGCCTTTTTATTACTAACCAAGGGCAAGAACATTACACTTTGCTCATGTTCTTATTTGAAAAATGGTTTGAAACTAAATTATTGTTCATCAATTTGAATTGTAAATTGCTATGGAAAAAATGTGAGGGGTATTTGGGGTGATGAGAACTGCTAATTACGTTAAGTCCCTGCTGGAGAAACCACAAACCCTCTAATGCCATCTTGCTTTCCCTGAGCTCAGGAAGAATTGTTCAAGTGATCCTCCCACACTCTTAGAATACAGAATACCAGAATTGGAAGGGACCTTGGAAGTCTTCTAGTACAACCCCCTGCAGGAAACCCTTTACTACCATTTAATGGTCTTCTCCTAGCCCTGATTATACTGTGTCCTGCCTTCTTTATGGTTGTGTTTCCCAACCTTGTCAGCTTTAAGATGAGCAGACTTCAACTCCCAGAGTTCCCCAGCCAGCAAAGTCCACCCATCTTAAAACTGCCAAGTTTGGGAAACACTGTTCCATGGCAATGTATCAAAGTATCTTCCCATTGTGTACAAGGTTCTCTGAAAGATAGCATATTTGTGAGCACTTGAGTAGGTAGGTTCCAATTACCAGGAGCTAGCACAAGCAGATGCCATCAGTTTGCATTTATCTTCTTGTTTCATACCACGCTTCCCCGGAAAATATGACCTACCCCAAAAATAAGCCCTAGCCTGATATTTTTGGGGTGGGCCTAATATAAGCCCTATCCCAAAAATAAGCCTAGTGAAGGGGTTGGGCGTGGCTAGCACAGGAGGTAGCCCTTCCCTTCCCCAGTCACCTCCTGGTTGCTTGGCCCCTTAATCAGGGCCCATGGATCAGCTGAGCCAGCTAGGGCCAGGAACTGCCTCTTGTTCCTTCTCTCCAGACTCGGTCTGTCCCTTTCAAGTAATCAAATGTTGCTTGAGAAAAGGATGCAAATCCCAGGATTGCAACACTGAAGGCTTTTGGGATGTGTGTCTGTGCTGAGCTTGAGAAAAGGAGGACAGGCAGGAAAATCCCCCTCCTCATTTTCCTGCTGATCCACAAAAAGGCTCTACCCCAAGCCTTCAGTTTATCCCAAGATTGCAGTGCTGAAGGTTTGGGATGGAGCCTTTTTGTCGATCAGTAGGAAAATGGGGAGTGGGACTTTCTTGCCTGTCCTCCTTTTTTCAGTCTGTGCTGAACTTGAAAAAAGGAGGACAGGCAGGATAACCCCTCTCCCCATTTTCCTGCTGATCCAAAACCTTCTGCAATGAGGGACTTTTTTTGCAAAGAAAAGGCAGATCTTCTTTACTGCCCCAGGCCACATGGGTCGGGACAAAAAACACCAGTAACAAAAATGTGGACAGCTGGTGTGACCATTTGTTCAGCCAGCGCAAGGCACATGGGGTGCATCACTCGGCCTCCCAGCCTTTCTGCAGCCGCAATTCCACAGCAGAAGCTGCCTGGTGGCCAGGGTTGCTGGAGTGGCTGTCACAAGGCTGTTCCATGTGGATGGATGGATGGATGGTGCAACCGTTAGGTGAGCCAGCATGTCGGGAAGCTAGCTACCCCCCACCTAATACCGGTACATTGGGGTGGGGGAATTAAGACATCTCCTGAAAATAAGTCCTAGCTGGGTTTTTTTTTGGGGGGGGGTTAAAAGAACATAAGACCCAGTCTTATTTTTGGGGAAACACAGGTAGTTACTAGCTGAGTAGATCAGGGGAATCCTATGAACACAGTGGAGCTCGACTTTAGAAAAGTCTTCAACATAGTATCATGATAAATAGTGAATCATGGGTTGGATGGTGTTCATCAATGGTTCCACTTCATCATGAAGTGATCAAGTGGAGTGCCAGAAGTTTTTGTCTTTGGCCCTTGACTACTCAACACTTTTGTCAATGGTTTAGATGAGAGAGTTAAAGGAACACTCAAAGATAGATGATTCCAAAGTGAGAGGGATGATAAAAGAGAGAAGGTTCAAAAACATCTACAAAGGTTTGGACACTGAGCTGAAATGAATAGGATGATCTCTAAGAGAAAGAAATGTAAAGTTCTGCATTTAGGTAGAAAAAATATGTAAGGCATATTTATAGAATGGAGCATAAATCTAGCTTGGCATTGCATATATGAAAGCAACCTGGATGTCCTTTTGTCCATAAGTTAAACATAAACCTGTATGACTGAATGAATTGTCAACCAGAAGAATAGATGATGCATTAAGTGGAATGTTTATGGAAGATCTTCAGATCAAAACAGGATGGTCATCTGTCAGAGTTGCTGTCAGGTTCTGGACTGAGAAAGGGAATGGACTAGTTGAGCTCTAAAGACCATTCCATCTATGATTCTATGAAACAACATACCCAATTTGATTTGATCCAAATTTTGGACAACTACTATGAACCTTAAAATTCATAGCCAACAGCTTATCTGGCTAATGAGTATGAGAAATTAAATCCAATATATGTGGAGGGCAGCAGGATGATAAAGGCTGGTTTATGATGACCTTAATATGCTCTCAAGAAATCACCCACCCTAAAACTGTGATCATGCAAAATATGCAAGTTGCTATTGAAGTATAGGCCCTCATTTTCTACAGGTCTAGCTTTCCTTATTTTAAATTGGATGTGTTCACCCACTGCAAGAACTACATTAGTAGTATTAATATATAATTTAGAGGTTAAAAAAACAGACAATGGATATTACGTCTCATTAGTGGAAGCGCTAATGAGGTGGGAGAGAATGCACATCTCTTCTAGTCGAGCTTCTTTCCAGCATGGACTTCTGGGGATCTTTCCATTGGTGATGGTAGGGATCAAATCTGGATTTTTTTGCATACAAAGCACATTTCACTGCTGAGTTACTATACAGTAGGAGAAATACCTTGAAGTTCTTCTGGGAAACAAATTCAGCAAATAACGTGTCCGCACTACCAACCTCTACTAGAGGAGAGATCAATACAAAACTTTGTCTAGATTATAGCGATCAGCCAGATTTCTTACATGTTTATGTGCCTATCTGTATATGCATGTGATGTGGGAGTTTATGCCAACTTCAGATATTGATCCATATTTCCAGTTTGAAAAATACCTGTCAATGAATTGATTTAGTTGGATGCTGACTAGGAAGGTTGCAAATGGTGATCACAATAAGAAGTGCCATTCTAGAGTGAATCTGAGTTGTTGGATTCTATGGCTAAATATGAGCATTTCCACCACATTCCTCATGTGTTCTTTGATTGTCAACTATATGCCTCTGTTAGGCTTAAATACTTAACATCCCTCCTTGAAAGAACAGCTCACTAGGAGCTGAACCTCAAATTGTCTTATTTCATCTCGGGCTCTAATCTGTACATCATGAGCAGAACTCTGAAGTTTATAGGTAAGGCAGTTGATCTAAGAACATGTTACAGGTAGTCCTCGACTTACAACAGTTCATTTAGTGGCCAGTCAAAGTTACAATGACACTGAAAAATGTGACTTATGACTGTTTTTTACACTTATGACCATTGCAATATTTCCATGGTCAAGTAATCAAAATTCAGATGCTTGGCAACTAACTCATATTTATGATGGTTGCAGAGTCACGGGGTCCTTTGATCACTTTTTGTGACCTTCTAACAAGCAAAGTCAATGGGAAACTCAGAGTTACTGAACAACCATGTCACCCACTTAACAACTGTAGTGATTCACTTAACAACAGGGGTAAGAAAGGTCATAAAATGGGGCAAAATTTATTGAATAAACATCTCACTTAACAACGGAAATTTTGGACTCAGTTGTTGTTGTACATTGAGGACTACCTGTATATCAAACAAATCAGGATATCCTGTAAAGGTGTGCATTTATCTGACTGTTGAGTCTTTGTATGTAGCACATATGTATTTTAGTACTGTATTTTCTTTTATCTATTTTACCCTGCAATTAGATCCTCTATTTTATTTTTGTTCTTTTTTATATATGGCCATAAGACTGATCAATTAATAAATTAACTATCTACTATGTTGACCTCTTTAAGAGTAAGGTTATCCCAGAAGTACAGGATGCTAGGACTCAGAAACAGACATTTATCCCTGATTATAGACATGTGACATCTGGTGAAAGCTCTTCCAGGGCATCTCACCTGTCTTCCAAGAAGGTGTGCCACTAATTGAATTACAACCAACTGAAGCCCCATTACAATTAAAATGCAATTACATGAGCAAATTGCATTTAATTTTGCTGCAACAAACAAACATTTTTTATCACTCAAAAGAGAGAGAAAATGTCATTTTCTGGTATGTCATTTTCAACCTGTCTGAAAAATGCTTCATCTTATTTGGGCTATATTTAACATGGAACCTCAGGGAAAACTTTGCATATGAAATGTTGAACTGCGTTTTCAATCAGCTGCACACAAAAAAATACAAACCAACAAAAAACAACAGCACCCCACACTAGTTTCAGTAAACAAGACACTTCAACAATAATTGCAAACAAGCAATTTGCAATCCAATTCTGTTGGGAGGGGGGAAGCAAAATAAGATGTGAACTATATAAAATACTGAGTGCGTGATTTGAGTGTGAAAATATCTCAATTTACAAAGAGGGTGAGAATAAAATAACTTAAACAAGAAAGTATAAAATGCCATAAGGCTAAAATGTTGGGGCATTGAAGTGTGAATCCAAATTAAGTCTGAATGAATCTATTCAAATGTATATGAAGCATCAAGAGCTTGTATCCAGTTCAGTCCAAATTAGCTCACTGTGATGAATCAGTTATTTGAGAAAATATTTCTGGGTGGAATCTTGAACTATTTCATAGCTAGGAATGCTGGTGAATTCACGCTTGATGAAATTTTATGTCAGTGACCACGTCTGCTCTTTCCAAGCTCATAGAGAGAAGACCATCCTCCTGTGAACTTGATGATGATTTGATTGCTCTGATCAATGATCTCTTTCAGGAAAGAGACCTGGGAACTGGTGGATCTCTCAGTAGCCAGTAATTGATCATGGATATTGGTGGATATCTTTGTGGCCCAGAATTTAAAGTGCAGGTTTAGATTCTGGCGATAAGGACAGCCAAACAACATTATTTGCCCAACTTTATGGCATCTGCCAATAGCCACCTGGGGCCATACTGAAGACAATCCAGTCCCTGCTGGGAAGGGATAGCTGCAGGACCATCTGCATGAATGCTGCGATGAATATTGGACTCCAATATGTCAGGTCCAGATCAAGTTCTTTATAGGTAAGGTTATCAGGAATCAGATTAAAAATCAATAATATAAAACCCCTGAACTCCTCATGTGACACAATCATACAAGCCACTTTGTGACCTCTGAATCATCTCCAGGCTCATTGACAGAACTATGGCTTCAATGCCTTCCAGAAAAATAGCAAGGAAGAGCCCAACTTTATTTCCAAGGAACTTACATATTGCTTCACAGTGCTTTACAACCCTCTCTAAGTGGTTTACAGAATCAACATCTTACCCCCAACAATCTGGGTCCTCATTTTGCCTACCTCAGAAAGATGGAAGGCTGAGTCAACATTGAGCCTGGTGAGATTTGAATTGCCAAATTGCAGGCAGCTGGCAGGTAGCAGAAGTAGCCTACAGTACTTCACTCTAACCACTGCACCACCAGGAATGGTAGTCTAAAGCAGGGGTGTCACACTCAAGTCTTGTGAGTCCAGCCTGGAAATACAAAGGACCAGCCCGTGGTGCCTCTGGAAGCCAAAATGGGGCATGGGAGGACATGCCCCCCCCGCCTGCAGCATGTTTTCAGCCTGATCTGCCTCTTGCACCACTCTGCTGGCCAAAATGTGGCACTGAGGGGCCATGTGCACCCCCCATGACCCATTTTGGCTGGCAAAGTGCTGCAGGAGGCAGTCCAGGCTGAAAACGAGCTGCGGGGGGTGTGTGCACATGGCCTCCCACACCCCATTTTGGCTGGCAGGATGCTGCAGGAGGTGTCTGACTTGTCTCTCTCCCCCCAACCCACCCACCAGCCCACGGAAACGTACAATGCTGATCCGGCCCTTGAAGAAATCCAGTTTGACACCCCTGGTCTAAAGGGAGGAAGCCACTAAAGTGAAGGCTCTTCTTTTAAGGCCTAGATCCCATCAGGTGTACTTCCTTAATAGTTGGGATCCGTCACATACCTGTCTATCCACTCTGGTGGGACAAGTAGATGTAACCAGGGAGATCACCTATAAAGCCTCTCATAGCATGGAGCCTGGCTACCTGAAGGACAGCCTGTTTCCTTATATTTCTACCCTTCCAATCAGATGAGTTGGAGAAGGGAAAACTCTGGATTTCTGTCAATTCAGCAGTAGCATCTTGTGGGACCCAGAAAACATGCCTTCTCATTGACATCTCCTGCCCTCAGAGATTCTCCTAGGACTGGGGTTAGGATGATAGTTGAGCCCCTTTGGTTTTTGGTTCTTCTTTTTGATTAATTATATTTGGTTTTCTTGATATCAGTTGCTTTCTTTTTAATTTTTTAATTGTAAGCTACCTAGTGTTGCTATGGAGTCAGGCTGCCTTGAAATTGAAATAATAAATTAAGTAATTTAAACCATGGTTCTGTTCATACCTACAAAAACCATGGCTCCATGGTACTTTCTCTTCTATTGTTTAATATCTACAGAAAGCCACTGAGGGTTATCATCTGAAGATGAGGAGTTCTGTGTCAAAGATATGCTCATGCAACTGAAAAACTTTCCATTCTTCATGGTCTTTGGTTGACTTTGTGGTTTTTGCTTTTTTGAAAAATAAAAATCAACTTGAAAAACATTTGCATTCAAAACTGCAATGGAATGTTGTCTGGATTACAAGAAGAGAGGAGAATGCATTCCAGAAAGCAAGAGACAACACCATTTAGATAGTTTGTGTGAGAGAAAGAGGGTGAAGATGGCTCCTCCCTAATAGTTTCTAAAGTATATTCTTTATGGGCTGGTAGTATGCTTTAAAGCAAGTTTTCTATCTATAGGTGAGAAATAAATAAAGGCTTAGAAGAATCTCAACATGTCATTTTTGGTTTTTGGAGCCTGTCATAAATTGGCATAAACATCAGATAAATAAACACAGGTATCAATCTGTTCCAGGGATTATATCTTTGATTCTCAAGTACTTGATAGATCTCCTTCCTTCAAATTAACTTCCTCTGAATTCTAATAAAGCAAATGTCTCATTCAAGTCTTGACAACTTCATGGATACATCTTTGACATTTTTTGAGCAACAGTAGACAAGTGTTTTGACATTTGCCTTTTTTCTGAGATGTTTTTCAATTGCTTAGCCTCACCTAAAAGCTAAGGTTTCCTGATGGTCTCTTACCTAAATGTGAATATGCTCTGACTATTTCTCAAATTATGATAATTAAGGGGTTGCTACCTAGCCTGAATTTTCTGGTGGCCATGTTTTGTTAATCCAGGTTTAAGATTTAACATGTATGAAGCAGCCCAAATAACCTAGCTCTTCCAATGAACTGGGGAATGTCATCCTTCTATTTCTAGAAACTTCTATGCTCTTCTGTTAGCTGAGATTTGCTCCTTTATTCATAGTCCTGGTTAGGTATCTGGCACAGCATTAATTTAACAGATTGAGTGCTGACTGATTACATTTCCATTTTAATGGGGGTGAAGCTTGTTTAAAAATTTCATTTTCTGTCTCTCTTCTCCACAATGCCTAGTAAGCTGCTCACAAAGCACAATGCAAAATTACTGGAATGAACTACCCCCCGCACTTCGGAGTCTCCCGGATTTGAAGACCTTTCGCCGGGAGCTGAAGACCTTACTCTTCCGACAAGCCTTTCCTGACTGAGGGGTTTT
>JANHFL010004137.1:72364-82646 GCA_032468155.1 Oxyrhabdium leporinum
TGCTTATAAGCTGTAAACCGCCCCGAGTCTTCGGAATGGGGCGGTATATAAATGTAAAAATAAAATAAAAAAATAAACATAAAATAATACATAGAATTCCCTTTAAAGGGAAAAAACGATAATAAACAAAAGGATAATTGCACATTAGTCCATTCTTGATCATTGTCCATTGTGGTTCTCAACCTTCTCAACCTCCTGGTTTTCAAAACTTTGTTCACTCTGCCCTAAGCTAAACCAGCTCTGTGTTCCCTGAAAAATAGGATGTTTAAATTCACACAGTTCTTCCTACCTCATCACTAGTGGCTGGACTCACACAACATGTTAGATGAAAATGAGAGTGGTTGGTCTGGGGGTTCAGCTGCCTGTTGGAAACCCACCCTTGGTCTTGGTAGGACATATGAAGCATACCACCAGTTTAAGCCATAGTTCTTAATGTTAGCATGTTCTGTGGGCATAAAAAATTGCTAGGTTAGCGAGAATTGTGGTTTGTGTGAAGTTGTTGCCAATAATGCAAGATCTTCATATTTGCTCCAAAAGTATCTTCTTCTGTAAAAGTAGCTCACAAGAGAATTCTTTTTTGTCAAACAGAATAAGAAAGGAGAGGAAAAGGAAATGTTATTGCCAGTACAATTTTTGCTTCATTCCAATGTGGCTTCAAGGGCACTTGATCTTATGAAGAAAAGAGCCAATCAAGTTTTGAAGCTTTGATCGCTTTCCCACATCTGCTTTCCTCCAAGTCTGTTTTATTTGACTTCCATTCTGAGAAAGTAGGGACAAAAAGGGTGTGCAGGGAGAGGGGAGAGAGAGAGAAGAGAGAATATGAGAAAAACATTGGCTTTGCACAATACATCTACCTTACTTACTGAACTGACCCATCTTCTGAGTTTATTCAACAATATCTTGAAGCTATCATTCTGGCTTCACACAACCTGCTAAGCCTCCAAGAACTCTAAATGAGCATAATAGTAGCCAAGCTTAGCAGACTGGGTGAATGCAGCCCTAGAGCTTTAACTGACTTGGTTCAGTATGCTTTACCAATGCAGCCATAGTGTGTGAAAAAGGGAAAAAGCTAATGCCGTGACCCATCTCAGAGAAGGTAAATCAGCTTTACAGAAATTATAACCAGAATGAAATCAATTGCTATTTTCCTAAAGTCAACATATTCATGGCAGATAACTTGAAGGATCTGAAAGACATGGTTCCCTAGGAAACCAGAACATCTCAAAATTATATTGGAACTTTGGCATGTTTCATATTATCCTCCCTCTTCTTTTAATAGTATAGTGAATGACACCTAAGAGAAGATCTTGATGAACCTGCCACTGCCAGGGTGTGGTTGGAGTCAAAGAAGAGTTGTCTCCTAAAAATGCTGGAGGAGGAGATGTGTCCCAGATATTGCTCATCCAAACTTCTAGAAGGGATGGGAAGCATATAGCTTGCAAGCCACATCCAATCCATAACCCATGAAGACCTTTTGCTGTGCTCAGAGATTGATAGTTCTTAAAATATCATATACTCAGCTTCAAGAAAACAAGACAAGGAGTCCTGTTGAATAAAAGGCATGGTTTTAGATTTATATCCTGCCTTTCCTCCAGGAGGTCCTACAGTTACCCTGCATACTATTTCCACTTTATGTCCTCATAATGATTGGGCTAAGAGATGCTAATTGCCAAAATGACTCAGTAAGCTTTCATGACTTGAACTTGGGTCTCCATTGTCTTAGTCCAAAATTTTTAATCACAGCATCATATTGTCTTTTCTACGTGAAATATATGTAATGAAACAAACAAAATGTTAAAAAGTTATGATATTTATGTACTGTAGTTACTTACCAAGCACATCTAAACTATATTAAAGTAACCAAAATATTTTTACAATCCCCAAGGCATGTCACAACTTTTGAGCTGAAAAATTTGACATGTCCTAAAATGTATACTATATGTAAAAAGATTTTTTGTTGATCATGAACTCATGAACTCTTCTTGCTTGCTATGAAATGAAGATATCACATTAAATATTAGTAGAGGAATGTTCTCACGACATCCTCTCCATCTTATTAATAGCTCACTGTGTCAGGATTTCATCAAAGTTCTGCTCGTCCATTCAGCACTCAGACACGATTAGATCCAAGTAAGAATTTATTAGAGAAACCATGTTGGTACATCTGGGAAAAAAACTGAATCTGAAGCCCCAGGTTTTTCCCTCCCCAAGAGAAATTCAAACATCTACCTCCCGGCCATCCCCAATGATCACATGGCCCAATCCACTTCCAGCTCAAACTGATGCCTTCCTTCTGGTACTCTTCTTCCAGGTGCAAGTCGACATGTCCTTGACTCTCTGGGGAAGAATGTTGTTGTGTCTATACTCCCCTGCTACATGTGAATATCTCCCCTCCCAATTTCCCAGGTACTAATTTGTGGCAGTCACAGAGGCCTTCTACAAATATGGCTCCCAAGGCTGACAGACTGTTGTGACAGTCAAAAGTTCACTATGTCTTTGGGATGGAGGGTTCCCCTCAAGCCCAATACAAATCTTCCCAAGGGGACAAATGTTGTTCATGAAGGAGAATCCTTGTGGTGATGTGTTCAAGGTTGTCAATCTTCTCAACTCCTATTGACCTAGCAGGACTGCCATAGGTATTTCAAATCAGGCAGATTTGGAAGATGTATGAGGGTTGACATATATACTGCATATTGATTTTCTCTTTCTCTGCCTATTGATCTCCCAGCAGAGTGATAGTCCTAGAAAACAATTTCATCAGATCTCAATGAACATGAGTTTGGTTTCCAGCTTGCAGTAATCTGGACAACCTCTAGATGGAAGCATCTATCAAGATAGTTCGTAGTATGCTAAGAGATCAAGAGTTCTGTCAGAAAAAGCACCAAGTAAATAAGTAAGCAAGTTACAGTTAAATAAGTAAATACATATGCACATAAATAAATGCAAATTAAATTTTGCACCCAAATCTGACCCATGTGATGGAATGTGCATCTGGAGAAGCAGTGTGAAGTGGAGTTGTATCAACAAAGAGCTTCCTCAATGAGAGACCCAGATTAAGAGGCCATAGAATCTCTCAGAATATGCCTAGTAGGTTAAAATGTTATAGCTTTAATTTGGCAAAATTCTGTCCATTAGGTGTAAACAAATGAAGGATTGAACTCAATTTGATCTCACTGTGTCATCTTTCGGCTTGGGCCTGATACCACTTCTCATTCAGGACAGTGATCGATACTGGTTTTCCTGCTGGTAAATTATGCTAGGTAGTGACAGATGTTTCTATTCTAGGGTGCAAAGAAAAAATATCTGCTGCTCGCATGGTGTCAAGAAGGGCATCCGGCCAGTAAACACTCAGCTTCATCCAATCGCCCCTACTCTACTCTGAATTAAGGGATTACATGGTTATAAAAAGAGAGTTTTATTGTATGTTCCTCCTTTCAGGCCATTTTATTTGTTTTAAAACTGTAGCTTAACTGTAAGAATGATTCCTTGCAAAAGAGAGGTTCCATCAATCTGCTGTCACCATTTCTTCTCTTTCCCCAGCACAATGTATTTCTAGTCACACTTCCATACATCTGAACATCTATGCACAACCTTCACTAAAATGCAAATGTTCAACACTATCATGATAATGGATAGATTGGATACACAATGGCATTCTGCTTCTAAAAACAAATGGAACACTTTTTATGCTTTCCAACTCATGGGAACATGGGAAAGGAATTGTATAAAGGGGGTCAGGACATTGTCTATCAATAGGATAATTCTCTGAAAAAAACAAACTGAAGGAGACAGTTTGGTGTGGAGGGAGAATCTGGCAAAAGGGAGGCTGAGAGGGTAAATGGACTGGATCATGACAGGGGAAAACCATGAAGAACATAAATTCCTCTAGCTTCCCAAAGAGAGAGCAGCTGGGCACTGACTCAGAATGCTACTAATTCCTCCACTCTCAGCTCTCCTCCCTTCATCCCATTTGGAGAGGACAAAAGAATATATTAGAGAATTTATTTCTTCCCCTCTCTGGATCATTGTCCCCAGTGGGCACAATCAGCACAAAAGCAACAGGACTCAGTAAAACACTCGCATAGGTTTATTGAATCTGCACTCAAATTCAGTTGCCCCTTAAGTACATGTCTCAATTCCAGCACAACTAATTAGAGGTGCATATCACTGATCAACATGATTTGATTACAAGTAATGGAAGCAGAGAGGTTGTCTAAATCAGTAGTCAGAGAGTTACCAAAAGTTGTCCTGTAGGTCCTTGAATCTAGAAAAAAAAATCCAGCATGGAAAAGAGAAGTAGTAGGTCAAAAGCAGCAAATAATACAGCCAAGCTGCAGAATAGAGACACTCTATGGAGTAGAAACACTCTGATGTGTTACATGCTCACACTTCTCTCAGGTCACAGATGGAACTCTTCTTCATCTGCTCCTTTGTAGCCTAAAAGTGATCAGCTGATTTGCATTAATCTTGTCATGAAATATGTTTCAATTTTAGAAGACTGTTTGGAGAGGGTCTAGCTATTCTTGATCATGGAAATTCATCACCCGATTCTTTGTATTTTTATCCACCAGTCTATTTATTTTTATTTATTTATTTATACCCCACCTTTATGATTTTTATAAATAACACAAGACATACCTAATATTCCTTCCTCCTCCTATTTTCCTGAGAACAGCAATTCTGTAAGAGTCCGACCCTCTAAAAGGATGCAAATGACCAGCCGTCTTCAAGAAATATAAATCCTTCTATTCCCCACTTATCCTGTCAGAGCTGAAGAAGTTTCCTGGATGAGAAGCAAAACGTCTTCAAAGAAAAAACAAGGAAGTCCAGTTGCCTCCTGAAAAAGCATCTTTGGGACAACCCTGTAAGGTGAGTTGGGCTGAAAGTGTGTGACTGTTCCTAAGTCACCCAGCTGTTCCTAAGTCACCCAGTGATTCTAAACTGGGACTAGAACAGAATCTTTTGGTGACTGGTCCAAAGTCACCCAGTTGGCTTTCATGCTATGATGGGACTAGAACTTAAAGTCTCCTAGTGATTGGCCCAAAGTCATCCAGCGGCTTTCATACCTAAAATGGGACTAGAACTCATGGTTACCTGGTTTCCAACCACCACCTTCACCACTAGACCAGACTGGTTCTCTGATCATCTCATTGTTTTGTTCACCCCGGAGTGCTGTTGCCCTTTCATGTATCTATGCACTGATGTGGACAGCATATTCTTCAATGGACTGAGTATATCATTCATTAAGTTCATTATCCACCATGATCATTTGAAGAGTCATTTGATGGGCAAATCTGAAAAGAGATTATATTCCATTTAAATATGAGTTCTCACTGGTTCAGCCGGCCTTTAATTTCGGCATATCTAAGTATCCAGCCAACATCCTATGCTTTCTTGTGCTCACATGCCCACAGAAACACATAAGACAGCAGAAGAGGCAGATATAGCCAGATGCAGAAAGAAAGGGGGAGAAAGAATGGCAGAAACCAGGTGCTACAGACTTTCCCTGCCTTTTTATACTTCTGCAAGGAGACAGAAATAAGTAGCTGTTGTCTCTTCCCTTCCTCCTTTTTTCCAAATATCTCTCTCTTATGCAAGGTTTTGTTTTGTTTTGTTTTTGCACACTTGTGCTATGCATGAACTCTGCTTAACCAAATATTCAGTTATATGCCCTTCCTTGCTCTGTGGGCAAATCTTCCTGCCCTTCTTCTGAATACACATGGATTCAGTTGCCTTAAATGAGAGTTTAATCCAGTCTTCAGTATGTTAAGAACTCTTCTTATTGACTCAACTCCTCTTGAACTTTGAATATCAACTTAATCATTGAGAATTTTTACTGGTGAAAGTTTTCTTAGCAGGTTATGGGACATCTCCATTTATTTAATGTATGCACATGTCAAGTTGTTGTGAAAAGCAGACGAGTAGGAGTAGCAAAAGGACATTGAACAATCATAGGCCTGGAAAGGACCTGGAGATAGGCGAAATAGACCACTGAATTTTAATTACAGGAAGTACTCAACTTAAAATGGTAATTGAGTCGGGAATTATGGTTGTAAGTTGTTAAGTGGGCCACCATGTGACCATGCTCAATTTTACTTTTTTGCTATGGTTATTAAGTGAACACCATGGTCATTAACTGAATGCCATGGTTGTTAAGCAAATATGGCAGTTGTTAAGTGAACTCATTGTACCCAATGGGCACTTTTTGCCGGAAACTGGAAGTAAACATGGACATCATAAAACATGGTCAAGTGACCACAGGATGCATCAAGCAGCTGTATGTGCTGGCAAGTTACCAAGCACCTAAAATGCAATCACGTGACCATAGAGAGGGAGGCGGCAACCATAGAAACTTTGAAATCAGGGAATAAGTAGCTTTGTGACGGTCTGCTGTAAATTTAAAAGCTCACCAAGCAATCAGTCATAAATTGAGGGCTATCTATATTTTGTGGAGTTGGATTAAACTAGTATTTTGGCCTAATCTAAGCATGCATGAACTCCTTCCTTATATTTCTTCTTTTCGCCATGATGAATTTCCACTTCCTATTCTTTACAATACCCAGAGAAGGGATGTGAATTTTGATACTTGTTGAATATTACAGTTGAGGAAGATCCCAGGCTTCCACATTTTTTATGGAATTCTGCTCCCCGGAGATGCTCATGATGTTCTCCAGCTGGTAGCCTGATCAGACCAAGGCTATCCTTGAAAGGTCAGTGGAGATAGGAAGACAATTGAGAATAGCAGAGCACCTGGTGTGACTGTGCACAGCGTTCCATTCAGCTGTGATTAATATACATGCCTTGAATGGAGCTTAATTTGTTGCATTAGTCAACTATCGCATAAATGTTTATAATATCATATGACAAATCTTCAGATGAAAGCACAGAAGATGATAATAGTTTCAGGAGCCATTCAGCTCCCTTCTTCTCTTAGGGAATTACACGTAAATAGCTAGGATTGAATCTCTATGAAAATTAGTACAAGCCAACTTTTCCTGGGGCTGAATTTTACATTTTCACTCCTCTGCCTTTTATGGGATAAAGCAACACCTTTCACTTTTCCAAACTGTTCTTTTTGTATCTGTCAGAGCGGAATCAGAAAGACAATAAAGGTAGAATTACAAAATAGGCTTCAACAATTTCCACTTTGTTTTCACTACTGGAAAATATGGATATTTTTCTTAGGAGCTTTTTAGAATGTCCAGTTAGCTCAGGGAGTTTTCTGCAGGATGTGGTAAAAACCATCAAGACAGCAGAATTGTAATTTACAATTGTGTAATTGCACAGTTGAGTCCCTGACTCTTTTTGATGTGTGTCGCTTCAATACTAATCAACATCTGTATCAAAGGTTTGATTTCCAAAGTTATTTCCTAAAACAACCAGGGAGTACAATAGGGAATACGTATAATGATGAATCAAATCAGGGTTCTTTGACTATATCAGAGCGATGATTCATATATGATATGCATTAACAATCACATAAATTAAGATGTGGCTTGAGGCTTTGTATATTAAGAGGTAGTATGAACATAAATGATTCAGATGGTTTACAAAAATCTGGGGGGGAAATCCATCCAGTTTTTATAGCATCATACCAAAAGTGATCTCTAAAGCTGACAGTGTTTACTGTTCCTCACAATCGGTTTAGGATCCCACTAGATTTTGTATCCAATGGCACTGGATTTTCATGGTTTGCTCTCTGTGGATTGTAGATGTTGCAAGCCTTGAAGCTGACATCAGAAATCACGAACGTGACCTTACTAACATAGTCCCACAAAACATCTGTAAACTAACAGGAGAATCTGAAATATTTCTATTTTCAGATACAGCAAGGGTTTCTGTATTCCACAGGAAATATCTCCAAAATATACAGAAGATATGTTTTGGGAAGATGCAGTTTTCCACCCAGCTACAATATATTTATGTAAAATTTATGGAATCATATAAGCTTTGTGCTTTTATGTAAATTTATGTAAGCTATAATACAAGTTTGTAATGCAGTCTGTAGACCAGAAATAATACGTTCTGCCTCCGTTTCCTGGACTAAAAACATGGCAATATTTATGAATTTATTTATTTATTAAATTTCTATGCCACTCATCTTGCTATCCCATTGTGTAGACTGATTCCCATTATTATTGGAGTTCAAATACAGTCTCACCTGACATGGCATGCCTCCCACTCCTCCTGTGTTGAATTATTATGCCTTTGGCCATGCTGGCAAAGGATGATGGAAACAGTAGTCCGCCACTTTGGGAAAGGATTTTCTAATGCTTCTGATTTTTGTTTTTCATACTATCTCCTGGAGGAAACATCCACCTACATTAGGAACCATGCAGGTTTCATTTTAGGAAGCTAAATCTGCAAATATTTACGTTTTATGACAGTAAATTCACATATGGTTAATGAGACTAGCAGCTGTTATGTAAACAATATCCAGGTGCAGATCGTCCCACTTCTCCAAAGAGAATTTGATGTTTGGTTCTCACCAAAAAGGTGGGAGAAAGAAAACAGAAAAAGCATGGCTTTGAACTTCCTGTGTATAAGATTCACTGTTGAAAATGAAAGTAAATGTTGCAATTCAACTTAACCTCTTATTTAATATGTCTTATTAATCAAAATTCTGCAAGGTTTTCCCCCTGAATATTTACTTCCAGTTCTGATCCCTGAAATAAATTCTGACTCATCCCTTGCCAACATCATAAACCCAATGTAGGTTGGACCAAGGGGAAAAGGCTGAAACACTGCTCTAGTGGATTCTCTCTACGTATTCTCACCAGTATTACCATCAACGTCCCTCTGAAAATATCCCAGAATGAGATTGATTGATTGATTGATTGAGCAATTAGAACCTAGCTTTCCAATGATAACTCAAAATGAGGAGTAGACTAGTTTCAGAGTAATGAAGCACTGGGTTCCACCATGCTCTTCACACAGTTACACCTTCATCTGACTCTCTTTTATGGCTTAGTTGGTTTTCCTGCACACTGCAGAGGGTTGCATTAAATAATGCTTGAAATCCCTTCTTATTCCATGATTCCATGAACTCTGCCCATTTGCTTTAGTCAGGTCATGAAGGTCTGCTAACAATTCCTTCAGAGATTCATGCGGTAGCAGGTAGCAGGCCTTCTTTCTTATTATGGAATAATAGCAATAGTAATGGCACTTACACATATATACCACTTCATAGTGCTTTACAGCACTCTCTGGGTGGATTACAATGTCAGCATATTTCCCCCAACAAACTGGATCCTATTTTACCAACCTTGGAAGAATGGAAGGCTGAGTCAACCTTGAGGAGGTCAGGATCGAACTCAAGGCTGTGGGCAGTTTGCCTGCAATACTGCATTCTAACCACTGTGCCACCAGGGTATCCAATAATAAGCTTGGATGATGCCGTCCCTTTATTTTCAATTAACTTTGAATTTTAGCTGATTGGCCCAGAGGTTAATCCTGCATATATGTACATTTCTGTGGTCTTTCTAATATATCATTATTGTTTTATTTTTGTATTAGTTTTCCTTTGTTTCACTTTGTGGTACACCACTAAGTGTTGCAAGATAGTGGTAGCTAATACAAATTTTATTCCTTCAGCAGCAATCCTATGTGGTAAATGGGATTTTGTTGGCCAGAGAGGAAATACAACCAGATGAGCTAATTCTACTTTATTGTAAGGGAGTGTTTCTCAACCTCCACAACTCTAACGTATGTGTGAACTTTAACTCCCATGTTTCAACTCAACATGCTGGCTAGGGAATTCTGGAAGTTGAATTTCATGGATCTTCAAGTTGCAGTTGTAAGGCTAAATTAACAGAATTTTGCAAGTCTCAAAGTACAAATCTGCCACCATGACCTTTAGAGCCTGAGAACTTGAAGAGGGTCCCTTCCGAGCCTCTTTCTCCACACATTATGCAGCTGTGGGCTGTGTCCACTCTCATCTAACCATTCCCTAGGCAGCATACCTTTGTCCCATTTCTCAAGGTCTTTCTCCATATAGTTTAGAGAAAGTGACCATATAGTTTAAAGGAAGGTATCATCACCCAGGGACTGATGATAGCTGAGGGTGGACTAAAATGTTGGTCTTCTTAATCCCCAATCCCATGCATAAATGCCCATAAGAATATCATTGATTGTGTTTTGTGGTCTCCATTGTTTTAGGTGCCTTTTTGGAAAGCTTGTTACCCTAAGAGTGAATATAAATATTTACAGATTAACAGAGTTGGAAGGGACCTTGTAGATCATCTAGTCCAACCCCCTGCCCAAGCAGGAGACCCTACACCAT
>JANHFL010004137.1:82746-94221 GCA_032468155.1 Oxyrhabdium leporinum
AATCATCTTTGTTGCTCTTCTCTGCACTCTTTCTAGAGTCTCAACATCTTTTTTTACATCATGGCAACCAAAACTGGGTGCAGTATTCCTAGTGTGGCCTTACCAAGGCATTATAAAGTAGTATTAACACTTCATGTGATCTTGATTCCATCCCTCTGTTAATGCAGCCTGATTATGTTTTTTTCTTCCCAAATGAACCCTCCAGGTTTCCTTGGTCTTTCATCTGGCCACCCTTCCCAGCCCTGCCCTTCAGTTTTAATGGGTTCCTAAATCCCCTTAATAATGTCCTGCTTTGGTGCTTCCTTAGCCCCTTGCTGCTTTTCATTGGTGGCACTTTCATTAATAAATGGCATGCAATCATCTGGTCCCATGTTGTTTGGGAAGAAGGACCTAATTAAAAAGAGAAATAAGGATGCCCTTGTAAAATGTTCAATTAAGCTTACCTCATTAAAGTGAATCTTATAGGGAAGCCAGGCGTTTTCATTTGTACACAATTTTTCCCCTTCTCCAGTCACATTGAAAGAACAGGGCTTTAATTGCAACGGGTTCTGTAGCAGGGAAGGAAAAGGATGGAGAGATAGAGGGGCATAGAGATTTTGTTAAGCACATCTCTTATTAATGTTCACAGCTGCTAGTTTGACTAATGGGAAATTCCAGTTCTGTTAGCACAGTGTGGTTTGGCTTTGAAAGCTTTAATGATACACGTAGAACAACTGTCTTTCGGTGTTTTACCCAGTCTTCTTCTCTTAGTTGTCCCTTTTGCACATGGTTGGACTAAAATACAGTTCAGAGAAGCCCATTTTTAAACTCCTTCTGCTTTGCTATCCATTGCTATGGGTCTGTCAGCCACAAACAACCCAATCCACTCATGAAAGATTCAAGTTATATATAATGTTATATATAATGTTGCCTGCATTACATTGCCAGGGTAGGGAAGGAGGAAGGGTAAAGTATTAGATTTATAATGGATTACTCTGTCCTCTGTCATTTTGTTCAGAGCACCCTCCATCATCCCAATCATAGCATCTTGGAAGAGATGGAGGGATGTTAGAAGACAGAACTAGAACTAGAGTTTTACCGGTAGCATTTCTAACACTGTCTTTGTATTTTAATCAGACTCATGGAGCTTCCTGGGAATTGCAATCACGGTATGTTTGCAAGACATCTGGTTCTCGAAGTCTGATGTTGATAATACTGGGCAGAATGAAGCAATGGTATAAAAGTCTATGGAGATTCTTAGTCATCCAGGTCATGGTTGCCCCAAAGGTGCTTTTTCAGAAGGCAACTGGTCTTTCTTGTTTTTTTCTTTGAAGACATTTCGCTTCTCCTCCAAGAAGCTTCTTCAGCTCTGACTGGATGGTGGAGAATGGATATATATTATATTCCTTGCAGACAGCTGGTCATTTGCATCCTTTTATAGAGTCATTGAGGCCACTTGGAGGTTTATCTGCATCCTCAGGGTCACCTGAGTAGTGCAAATGGGTGTAGAGCCTTCTTGGCTACAGGATGTTTTCTGCCCTGTGTCCCTTCACTGTTGAAGACAGGTGCAGGATATTGGGTACGAGTCTGTGTTGTCTGCATCTCAAACTGAAGTGCAAATGGTTCCTGTAGCCTGCAATTTTTATGGAAACCCATTCATACTCCCACACCATTCGAAAGATGTTCATCCCAAAGTACTTAGCTAAAAGTTTATGGAGATTCTCAGTCAACCAGGTCATGATTGTCCCAAAGGTGCTTTTTCAGGAGGCAACTGGATTTTCTTGTTTTTTCTTTGGAAAAGTTTCACTTCTCATCCAAGAAGCTTCTTCAGCTCTGTCTGGAGAAGCAATGGTGTGATTTGACCTAAAGCACATATTCAACCTCCCAGTCCTGAGTAGTTTAACAGTCTAAACCACTGTGCCTAGTTCCAGCAACTTTAAGATGGGTGAACTTCCAACTCCCAGAATTCCTCAACCAGGATGTGTGGATTTCAAGTCCTGGAATTCCTCAACCAGCATGACTGCAAAGAATATAAGTCATTCTATTCCCCACCATTCAGTCAGAACTGAAGAAATGTCTTGGATGAGAAGGGAAACACGTTCAAGAAAACAAAAAAAAACAAGGAAGTCCAGTTTCCTTTTGAAAAAGCACCTTTGGGACAACCATGACCTGGATGATTGAGAATCACCATAGACATTCACCCATTTTAAAGTTTCTGAAGTTGGGAAACACTGTTCTGGAAGCAAAGCTGCTTCTTTTCTCATGTGGCCCAGTTTTTTTCTAAGAGCCAGAATGGGGAAAGGGAGATTATTTCTATAATACAAGGTTCCTTGATTTAACACTGTACCAAAATTCATCTCACAGGTTCTTAGACCTTTTCTTCCCCTGCAAAAGACTCTCATGTTTTCCAATACGATTCTTTGGGTGTCTGAGAATTTCTTCTACTCCTTATCTCTGGGGGTATTTTTGACCTCTCTTTATTGTTGGAGGGGACATACGGCAGGGCCATCTACAGAGATGTCCAAAAAGTCAAGATTGGGTTGGATCTTTGTTCTCATGATGATGGCTGTCACTTCAGCTTTTTAAAAAAAAACAAAAAACAAAACCTTGAACACACACACATACACCCCCAGTTGTTTTCTACTCAGCATCCTTTATTCTTTGTAAGTCTTCCTATCCAATCTGAAGAGCGCTGTGGGACAAATTCACTCTTGAGGTCTTCCCTGGGGATTTAATTAGCACAAGTTAAGTTGAGGACACTGCAAGACTCCAGGGGCGCTTTGAAAGATAGAACAAGCATGCAGGCACGCTGCTCGTCACTAAGTAAGTAAAGAATGACAAGAGACGCACATACTTGCAAGGAGTGTTTTTTCCTGATTCTCCTTCCCTTTAGGAAGAATATTGAAAGGAAATGCATAACTGAAAAGAACCATTGGGGGATAAATGCAAGGTCTTTTGTGGCGTGGCTTCATTGCTTCTGGCATTCTGTCCGAGAAGCCCTGACTTTCTCTCAGTTGTGAGAGCCAACAGGAGAGAGATATTTTTCAGAATATGATGGGCAGCATCTAAATTAAATAATTCATTCATTACATAGTAATGCATATATACATACATACATACATACATACATACATACATACATACGGTACATACCCTTTAAATCAAACTTCTGAAACCATTTCCAAACCAGCTGATGTAAACTCTTCAAACATTGATAGGTGAATCTAGATTTTGGCCAACATTGATATATTTTTTTAATTTTCAGTCTCTGCATAAATGTTAAGGGCAGCTTCTCAGTACAGGGGTTTGTAGAGGGGAAAAAGGCATTTTTTCGTAACCCCAATGACGTCAAAATAACGAAACAGGCATCATGATGTCATGGTCCAAAATTCCACCCTTTTGTATGTGCATTGCAACACCACATGCACAAACACAAACATACACAAAGGTATAGAAGGGCCGAACTTGTGTCAGTGATGCCATGATGTACATTACATTATTTGGGTCTCTTGCCACCCTTCAAATTCGGAAGATTGGGGGGAAGGAATTGTCATTTAAGGCATCTTTGGGATCATCCAGGAGCATCTATAGAGCATATCGTCAAAGAAGATAGCAGACATGGCCACAAAAACAAGGCTCTGCCCCCTTTTATATATGTGCTGTATAATGGGGCTTCAATCATATGGTTACTTACTCACCATCTTGATCTGCTGTGTCCTGGGCAAATCTCTGCCTGACTTCTTTCAACCCACCCTAACATAATGTTGGTGTTGATTTCAACCCTTATTCCAGCTTTTTCCCCCATCTGTGGCAGATGAAATTTCCCATCCTCCAATGCCTTGATTTAAAAATATTAATCTAATTTAGTAATGTAAAATACCTAATAAAACTCTTCTTTAAAAAAAAAAGATGAGGAAGAAACTCTTCGATTTAACCATCTTGCCATTAGGTGATTCATTAGACATTCCTAACAATAGCATGACAGAGCTGTTTAAGCTGCAAGCAGCAGTCAAGAATTTTGGAGACTCTTTGGCTGGAATCTGCTGACAGCTAGTGGCAATTCCAGCCTTCCCCTTGGCTTTGGGGCCCTGCCCATCCTGTAGTGACAATTGGAAGCAAGTGTATTCTAGAGACGGAGGATTAATGCTATTCTGAAATCCCTCTTGCAATTTCTCAGAAGTGCTCTTCCCTCTGATTCATGGCAATTGTTTTTCTACTCTATCTCAGTATATTGGAGAATGTATGAATGTTTTCTCTTGAAAGGGTTTTTTTTAATTGTTGGAGGAGGCTGAAGATGCAGCTGCTGATGTTGTTGCTTTTTGCTGCATGCCTTTCCAGGACTGTAAATTTCCTCTCACTGGCCTTATTTTGGGTCATCATCATCCTTTGGGATTATCCAGCGGAAGGCTGAGATGCCAGGGAGACTGGACACTGCAGGCAAAGTGATGCCGCAATCAAATGCAGGACATTTATCCATGCTCCTTGGCTACCTCAGCATGTCATTCATGCATGTTCAGCCAGTTATAATCACAGGCATAATGCAATCTATAGGGAAAAATATGCAGCATTCATTTGGGGGTAGGGGGAGAGGAGGGAGGGGGGAGAGAGAGAGAGGAGAAAGAGAGAGAGAGAAAAAGAGATTGAAAACTAGTGGTTTTGGAGAAAGTTTAGCCAGAGTTCATTTCCTGAGCATATTGTTAATTTACATAATGGGAGACTGAATAGTTTCATTTCCACCCATTCCTATAGTCCAGAGGTTTAAAACTCAAGGCCCGCAGGCCAGATCTGGCCCACGGAGTGCTTAGAGCTGGCCCAGGGGGCCACCCTGGAAACAGTGAAGAACCAGCCAGCGATGCCTCTGCCAGAGAAAACAGAACTTGGGAGGACCGTGTGAGCTCCGTTTTCATGGCAGAGGGTTGCAGGAGGCCGTCGCAGCCAAAAACAGAGCTCAGGAGCCCGTTTTCACTGGCAGAGTGCTCGAACCACCATCAGTGCCCCTGACATGAGAGATGTCAAGCTGGCCACGCCCACCCCAGCACTCCAAGATCAAACACAACCCTGATGTGGCCCTCAATGAAATTGAGTCTGACATCCCTGCTGTAGTCTGAATGATAAAATTCAGGAAAAGATATAGAAGGGGAAAGGCAGGAGAGGGGAGGGGACAGAAGGGGAGGGATAGAGGATAAAGGGGAGGGGATAGGGAAAGGGAAAGGGAGGGGAGGGGAGGGGAGAGAGGAGAGGAACTGAGAAAGCATTCTACACATTTTGTCTGCCGCACATTTCCTCCATCCAAATGTATTGATGGTTCCTTTTCTTTGCCCATTTCTACTTCACAACAAATATGTGAGCTGCTTTAGTTAAAGTGATGTGATTTGTTCGTAGCTTCTTTGTCAACCCTAGTCGAAATTCTCCAGATACATGGGATTGCTGGTTCAGAGTTATGGAACTTTCATTTCAACATATCTGGAAATAACCTGGCTGAGAATGTCCAGATCAAGATATCTTTGCACCACAGGTACCATCAAATAGGCTTATACTCCCGGAATCGCAGAGCACAACTCAGTAGAGAATTCACTTGTCTAAAACATCCCAGAAGGGTTGTGTGATCACCCAAGAAGCACCACAAAGAACCTGAATGTTTCAAGAGCCCCAGTCTTCTAGGACTATACTGGCCGTTTTTGACCAGAAAACAAAATGAATGCTAGCAGATTCCTTCCCAGTCCCCAATCACTTCATGCCTCTTTACAACACCCAATCGTCTTTCTGTACAGTGGTTAAAACAATTTCATTCTATTATTCTTTGATCCCTTTTTAATTACGAAGGGCTTTTATTTTAGAGTATTAGTTTTAATAGGTTATTTTTTTATATGTTTCCTTTGTGGTATACCACCAAGAGTCTTTGGATTAGAGTGGGTTACAACAATAGTAAAATGAAAAATAATACAAAACTGTTGCGCTTAACTGTGCTCATACATTTTTCCTCTGAAAAAAATGAAAAACAAGTTTCTACACACATTTTTTGCCAGGGAATAGATCTATTGAGAACTTCTGAAAGGAGGCCAAGAATTTTCCATGACAGAAATAAGTTACATGTTTTATTTCCTAAACAAAGAAAACAACAATGGGAAGCAATGAGGAAGTTTGAAATAACAATAAATGTAATGTAATGTTATTGAATAACGTTAAAGTTAGAACATGCTACCATATAATACTATACAACAGGTCTATGTTATAATAGGCTTACACAGTATTTTGTCTTTCAGATGGATCAGAAAACAATTCCCACCCACTCCTCCTTCAGCATGGCAATTGACAAAGTTGCTGAAAATAATCGGTGTGGTAATAATCCAATTCATTTGGAGGAAAAAAATATTAGGGCTTGGGACTACTATCAGCACAGATTCCAGCTTAGCTAGATTTGGCTTGTTGGGAAAGGGGAGGGTCCTGCTGTACTTCCCAGGTTGGCTGGTTGAAGCTCTAATTTAAGAAAGATATCCAGTTAGAACATAGGAACTGACTGAAATGGACAGACTGTCTAAGGGAACATCTATGCCTCTTGTGTTCCGGTCTTTACTACTGTGATCTTGGGATCCAGAGGGACCAGGATGCTTTTTCTTCTCTTTTGACATAACCAGAGGTTTACCCCCTGAAAGGTGGTTGGCACAACTGGAGAGTGACCTGGATCTTAGCTCAGGCACGAGGGGTGCAAAGACTCCTTTCATGCCTTCTCCACCAGTTGCCATGAGGAGGTGCCTAGGCTATGTAAATTGACTCCTTTAAGAGAGTCATACTTACTCCTCCTAGGGTCTAGGAAAACTTGCCATGGCCATCTTGTTATCTGCAGGACAACTCACCATGGAACAATTCATGTGGGATAACTGAACATGATAAATGTTATCTGCCACTGTTTCTTCTACATTATTTTCGTTTTTGTCAATGGAAATAATATTGAAGAAATAGTGGCAGATAATATTTATCACATTGAGTTATCCCACAGGCAACTGACTCACAGTGAGTTGTCCCACAGCGAGTTGGCCACAGCAAGATGGCCATGGCAAGTTGACCATGGCAAGATGGCTGCAATGAATTTGTGGCGAGATGGCTGTGGTGAGTTGTCCCATTCCACTCCTACCAGCAGGAAAGGGAAGCGTCCTGCTAGTATTTCCCAGATTTACTGTTGGAGTCCTAGATTAAGAAAGATGTCCATTTAGAATGGTGGATGGTGGAAGAAGCTGCATCAGAAAGCAACTCAGATCTTCAAATGACAGCACAAAAAATTAGCACTGATTTTCTCATGTCTGCCAATCAAGATAGTCCATCATGTCCTTCCCTCAAAGCAGAAAAAGACCTTGGCTGATTTTCCAAGCCCAACCAAGCCAACTTCAGAAGTTATTTCTTCATCTTTTGAAGAAGATTATCAAAGAAGCTCCCTTTAGCACTCTATGGAGCCAATCATTTGTCCACTGCAGAAATCAGAACTGTGGAGATGATTGTCCTTGGAGACTATCTCCACTATGGCATTCTTTCACATGAGTACTCACCAAAGTGTGCGGCAAAGCGTCTCCCAGAAGAAGCATTTTCCAGAGTTGTTTTTAGGAACCAGGCAAAAGGAATTCGGTTTGGAAAAAGATCTTTAAGAATAAGGTTGCTATTTGTTCCCTGCCTTAAGTCTGTGTGATGCAACAAATAAACAAATGAATGAATGAATGCATCTCCTTCAAAAAAGGGTCTTTTTAGCAAATCTGGAGAAATTTGCATGCCATAGTCAACAGCCACAGACTTCGTGCATTGAAGATTAATATTAAAAGATATGGAAGAAAGAATAATTTCCAGACAGGTTTGAACTCAGCACATCTCATTAAAGAAGCAATCTATAAAACAGATAACTCTGCATCGCTTCTCAGGGTAGGATTTTGCTTGCTTTTGCTCTGGATGCAAATGAAATGAACAGACCTCTCTCTATGCAGGTTCCTTAATGACCAAGAGAGCCCTGCTTCTTTTTCTGTTTGTCCTTAATGATATTTCCCTTATAATTTGAATCAAACATGGACGTTCGAAGCAAAGCCTAGAGCAGCCGAAACTGGCTAAGGAGGTAAGTGTGTGACTGGACAGCACCACTAGAGACTTCAGAATATGCTGCTATACAGGTAGTCCTCAACTTACGACCAAAATTGAGCTGAAAATGTATGTCGCTAAGTGAGAAATTTGTTAAGCGAGTTTTGCCCCATTTTACGACTTTTCTTGCTGCCTTTGTTAAGGGAATCGCTGCAGCTGTTAAATTAGTGACACAGTTGTCAAGCGAATCTGGCTTCCCTGTTGATTTTGCTTGTCTGCAGATCGCAAAAGGGGATCACAGGACACCAGGACACTGCAACCGTCATAAACATGAGTCAGTTGTCAAGCATCCGAATGTAAATCACCTGACCATGGGGATGTCATAAGTGTGAAAACTGGTCATAAGTCACTTTTTTTCAGTGCCATTGTAACTTTGAATGGCCGCTAAGCGAACTGTTGTAAGTTGAGGACTACCTGTACATTGTAGCAAAATATCCGTGTGTGCCCATAAGTGTAATGGGGCACAGCACCTTCTCCATAATCACAATTCCCTTTTAGTTAGTTTCTTTGTATCCACCTTTATTATTTTTACAAATAACTCAAGGCAGGGAACATATCCATCACACCTTTCTCCTCCTATTTCCCCCACATCAACAACCAGGTGGGGTGGGGGGCTAAAAGAGACTGACTGACTCAAAGCCACCTAGCTGGTTTTCATGGCTAAGGTGGGACTAGAACTCTCAGTCTCCTGGCTTCTATCCTGGTGCCTTAACCGCTAGTCTAGAAGGTCAACTTGGCTCTGTCTTTTTGGAGTTTGGTCTAGAGATATTGCCAATAATCTGGATTGTTCCAACTTCATGGGTAAGTCTGAATTTGGAGAAATGTCTCTTCCCAAGATAAGCTGAAGCATTGATGACCTTTAGAAATTATAATAAATAGACATGTTTTTAGGTATTTTCATTATTTCAGTTTTATTTTTCAGGCAACAGGCCGGAACCAAACAACAAAAGGAGAATCAGAGCCAGGATGAGAATTAGGTGGTACTAGTAGTGTCAATTACAAGCCATGATGGCATAATGGCTCAAAAGGCAAAATCAAGTACTTTCATCATGATTCACATGTAATTCTGTGTAATTATGTTCTGAAGCATATGTCACCCTTTGTCTCCCCTTGACCTCCTTGTGGATAACCATTATTAAGACTAATATAGAAGCTAATTCTGATCTAGGGTAGTTTATATGGAATGAAAGACTCTTAATCCAATTACTTTAAATTTATTAAAAATTATTATGTTATATTAAATTAAGTTATTAAGCTTTCCGGTTTTCCCAATATTGTCAAAATCTCTCCCAAGGTTTTAATTATAATAATGAATTGTAATTGCAGCATGGAATTTTAGGACTGGAAGAGACCTTCTAATCCAACCCTGTGCTCAAGGCAAAAGCTTTATACCATCCCAGCCAAAGGATTGCCCAGCCTGTCTTTCAAACAATCCAGTGACAGAGCACCTTCAATTCCAGGAGGCAAGCTATTCCATTGATTAATTTCTCTCACTGTCAGAAAATGTCTCCTTACTTCTAGATTGGATCTCTTTCACAAGCTTGCACCCATGATTTCTTGTCCTGCCCTTTGGTGCTTTGGAGAATAAGTCAATCCTCTAATCTCTGTGACAGCCCTTCCATACTAAAAGACAACTATCATGTCCCCCTCAATCCTTCTCTTTGATAGGTTAGACATACCTAGCTCCCTCAACCATTCATGATACCATTTAGCCTCCAGACCCTTTACTATCCTTGATGCTCTTCTCTGCAGACTTTCTAGGGTCTCAGCCTCTTTTCTGTATCAAGATGACCAGAACAATATGCAACATTCCAAGTGTAGCCTCAACAGTCTGATACACACTTCTTTCCTGATACTGTCCCTCTGTTGATGTAGCCCAGGACCGCATCAGAATGAAACTCCTTTGGAAGAGGAGGGTTCAGGGTGGCTTTTCTGGGTTCACAGGGCTTTTGTGGCCAGGGAAAAAAACAGAGGTTGTGTTTTTTCTGATCTGGGTCAACATTTTCTAGAAGGATGCTGGCAGTTCAGCGTTCAGAGCCCAATGGGAAATGTTCTTGCGTGCAGAGCAGATCTTTTCCCACTGACTTGTGAGGCTATTTCTTCTGTCTTTCATGTGACTTTCTGGAATAGAAAAGTACTTTCTCACAACCAAAGTCAGAGTTATTCTCACACTTCCCAAGAACTATCAGTATTTGATGAATGGGGAGAGCCAGGAGGAGCACAGAGAGAAATCAATGAAGACAGATAGAAGAGATAAAAATATGATCAACTAAGAAGTGAGCTTACAGAAAGACATTTAAAATTTATTAAGGGTATTTTTTTTAAAAAAAGGCAATGCAACAAAACACAATGATGCACATACAATTAAAGCATGAAAGAAGAAAACCTAATTGAGCAAAATAAGTCAGGGACAGAGTAATAATAGGACACAACTGAGTGACAGGAGGCAAAACATTGCAATAATGAGTGCAGGATATGAAGTGAGTTTAAATAAGAGTTTGGTGGAATCAGTAGGTAAGAAAAGATGGATTTTCGGGAGACCATTCAGCAACTACCAGTCTTTAACGCCATCACTAATGTGAGCAGAGAAAAAGAGAGGGGAAGATCAACAATAATATCCAAGCTCTTAAAAGGCGACGAATACTGAAGAGCGAGGTTGCCAATTGAGATAAAAAGTAATGTTTTAGGGCAGAAAGGTTGTTAGAAGAACAATACATCCTGCTCTCTGCATATTGAGCTCATGATAATGATCTGAGCAGAAATAGTAAGATTAGTAAAAAGGAAAGGAGTGAAGGAGATACCATCTGGGACAGCATATATAGAAAATAGAAATTTGATTGCAAAGAGTAGGAATGCAAAGAGGTGGGGAGTGGAGGCAGAGTACGGAGAGAGATGCCAAGAGAAAGAGAACACCAAAGGAATTGCTGCTACGTGAAGCAGACAATCAGCAGAAGATCAAGAAAGGATCTGAAACCACAACTGAGCTGCCAACCTTTGCAAACTCATTGCCCTCCAGATAATTACACTTAGCCTTAGGCTTTCTGTAGGGAGGGATAAAAAGAAATGAAGGCATCAACCACAACTGGGTGATTGAAGCCTTAACCCTTGGGAGGAGCAGGGCTTAAATCACATCGTCACAGCCTCCATCTTGGCTTTTTTGAAGCTCCACATCTGTGCATCTCTGCTTAGTATGTCATACAACTGCATCTCCATACAGTCAGTCAGAGAAGTGAGGGATGTAATGGGTTAAAAAAAATAAGGCAGTTATCAGTTGTCACCATTAGTGGCATTATTAAAATTCACCTGCTATTATCTATCTATCTATCTATCTATCTATCTATCTATCTATCTATCTATCTATCTATCTATCTATCTATCTAT
>JANHFL010004137.1:99558-115464 GCA_032468155.1 Oxyrhabdium leporinum
TTTTTTTCCTTTGAAGCAGGCCCTCAAATATTGGAACACTATTATCATGTTGCTCCTAGTCCTTCTTTTCACTCAATTAGACATATCCAATTCCTGCAAGCATTTTTCATTCGTTTTAGCATCCAGGCCCCTAAGTGTCCAGTGATTATGAGAGGACTGCCTGTAAAGATCCTCTCTACATCCTACTTTTGCTGCCACTTTCCTGTACCTCCAGAACATCCTTTCCCGGTTATAGGTGCTGGGCTGCACCATCTAAGGCAGGGGTCTCCAATCTTGGCAACTTTAAGCCTGGCGCACTTCAACTCCCAGAATTCCCCAGCCAGCAAAGCTGGGAGTTGAAGTCTGCCAGGCTTAAAGTTGCCAAGGTTGGAAACCCCTGATCTAAGGAGCATACCTCATGACCCTTCGCAATGTCAAGTAGGAAACAGGGCATAAGTGCATGCATTGAACCAGAATTTGAATTAGTGTTGAATCAGTCAGCAAAGCTTTCCCATGGACATTTATGTGGAGCATTGATTATTTCTGGGTAAAGCTCTTCCTTCAGTGTTTTCTACTTAAACCAGTTCCTCGATCTCAGGTTTCCCTACCAGTTGCTTGTTGAATCGTGTGGAGGGCTATTCTCCCCTCCCACCCTGCACCCCCAAACCATGTAAAAAATCCATCCATTTGCTCAAGTTCCTTCCTGTGCTGTGGCTGTAATTAATCATTCACCAGCCTTAGAAATCTTGGGATTATTTAGAGAGAGTAATTACATTTTGCTCTCTTCTGTGGTAACTTTTACTCCCCTCCTTACACTGTTCTGCTGAAAAGAAAGGGAAACAGAAAAGAGAGAACAGCTCTCTCCAATGGGGTGGGGGAATCTTTGACAAGTTGATCAATGGTGCCTGCAGTGGAGTTTGCCGGGGAAAGTGAGCTCCACTTAAAAGGAGAGCAAAATAATTAGAGCAGGAAAAATGGGCCCAAAAGATGGGCAAGCTGGCTAATGGAATGCAAGTCAGGTCATTTGCATCAGGCCCAACCTCACCAGTCTGCTCCCAAAGGTCTTTAGCCATGAGTTAGTACCCATCGCCAATGGCTATTTGGAGCCAGGCTGAATGGGAGAAAGCTGGAATGCTCCATTTTAATTGGAGTCATAGAAGTCTTTGGGGGATCATCAAGCCTGCCTCTGTTTTGGAGGAAGCATTACTGAGCCCTGACACTCATTTCTGGCTGCAAATTCAACGACAATATCTCCTGCTGCCATTTATCGTCCCATTCACTGTGCAATTGCCTGACCCATGTGCATTGGGCTAGGTACAGAAAATCAGCAGAATAATCTCATCGTATGATGACATGTGCTATGAAAGCGAGGTACCCCAGCTGCCATACATGAATCCAGTAGTTTTAGCTTAAACTGGAATTGTTTGGCCTTCTAAGTGGATCTGCCCACTCTCCACTGACTTTTTATGTGTAGGCTTTTAGGTAAGGAGCTCATTCCATGGTCACATAAACACATCCAATTCAGATCACAGGTTGTTTCCATCTATTTATCTTTACTGTTGTGAGCAGTTTAGTTGGAGTAGTTTGGATCCGACAGATTTATTCGACTTTCTCAGCAATATTTTCTCTGATGAAGAGCTGTCCAAGGTTCTGAGTACCTCTGGGTCCAACTATTTGAATCAGACATTGGCTTCACACAAGGTGGTATCTACTCGACATTCTCCTTCCCAGATTGCTAGGAAGTCCCACACCCCTTTTGTGCACATTGGAGGGGAAAGCCCATTTCAAAATCCTTCCAAATAGGAAAGAGGAAACTCTTCTGCCCATAACAAGAAATTGGAGGTGAGGGAATTTCTTTTCTGCTGGAAAAACATAGAGTAATGACTTCCAATATGGTAAAGAAGGCAGCTAAACATTTTGTAGAATATGATTGAGAAAGAATATTGCTGCCTTGGGTGGGCAGCTCCTGGATAATGAGAGTTAAAGAGTCTAAAGTGCAACCAAAGTGTTTATGTGGCTTTCCCCCATTTTCTTCTACACAAGTCACAAAGTGATGTAGGAAATACATCTCTTTCCACCCTGACAATGCTCCACTGACTCCAACTTCACTCAAGAGTCCTACAAAAGGCAAACCTGTCATGGTACCTCCATATCTGCATCCACAGTCTGGCTGCCTGGCTTCCCTTTCACCCCCATCCCTTCAGTCTTTCAAGCATGGTCCTTTGATGTTGTCAGTGATGTGACAGCTCCCATTTTCAGGTCTTCTTTTCTGCCTATAAATATGTGTATTCTTTGCTCTGGTACCTGGAAATTGAAAGTTTTGACTGGTTTGTCTCTGCTTGAATTACAATATATCAAAAGCAGGAGAAACTCTCACTGAATACTAAAACCAAATTGGAGTTACTGGAGAAGCCAGCTCCTCCTAGCCACCTTTGTTATAACTGTTGAAGAACGAGGTTGATTGGAATAGAAATTAAAGGGCCTTTTGGATCTGGGTGGAAGAAAATTACTTAGGACAGCCCACCCACCCCCTCTCGGAAACTAGCCAGTGACACTCTGAGAGACTAAAGCAAGGGGGAAGCTGTCAGATCTGCCATTTTCAGCTTCTTCACTTTGCTGGCATCCTGCCATAAAACGCAGGGGAGGGGCAAAAGAATTTTGGGTAGAAAAGTTAGGGCATGGGAAGGAGAAGACAAACAGTGAAAGGGGAGATATGTTGACAAGAACCAGAGGTGCCAAACTAAAATAAGCCAGTCGCCAAGGATACCTGGCCTGGGAAAAGAATGTGAAACTGCATTGAGAGGTGGCAAACATCCAAGCAGTTCCCAAAACATCAAAAAAGGCACACTATTGCACACTGATGGACTGGTCAAGGGAAAAATGTAATCTCTGCATGGGAATACTCAGATCTATCTTTAGTTTTGCTGCAACCACTCAATTCAATCCAAATGACAAATAATTATCTTCAGAATTAAGACATATAAAGAATAACAGAGTTGGAAGGGACTTTGGAGGTCTTCTAGTTCAACTACCCAGAAGTGTGGATCATGAACATTTTAAACATGAGTGAGATAGCAGATCATATCTAATTTCCATAACATTAATTTTACAACCCACCCAGAATACAACTTTCCAGACTTGGGCATGCAAAGCATCATTTCAGATTCTAGTTGGCATTATGAAAAATGCACACAGATTGGAGTTGAAAAGAGATGAAGTATACTTCCCAGAACAATACAAGGTACAATGCAAAAAAGGAGTATATTTTAAACAGATTTGAGCATTTCTCTTTTTCAAAGAAAATATCCATTACTGATGCAGTCACACTGATTTTACTAAGCAATGATCTCTGCTTGCTTAGTTTAAAATTGCTTGTGAGAATATTACAAGGAATCAACAATGGGTTGGCATAGCTTTACCCAAGTCATAATGATAGTCTGAAAAAAGCACCTTCCTAAGTCCTGGCAGGGAAGAGGCGTATGTGACAAATCAAGTTTTCAAGGACAATCTTGAAATGGTCAAGAAATATTAAAGCTATGTAAGGGGAAGATTTTTTTTTTAATTTTAAAATTCAGAAGGAGAATTATGTCACCTTCCAGATCTATGGACTGCAACCTTCCTCTTTCCCAACCAGCTAGGCCACAAACCCATTATAATGAATCACAGGCAGGAATTCAAGGATGCACACGTAAAATAAGTGAGTGTACTTCAAGAACTAAATTAATGAAGCTATTATAAAAGAATCCCAGGGACTGCTATGTATCAAAGGCAAGCCCTATTTATTAAGGAAAGCAAGATTGGAGAAGGGTAGATGGGGGTTGAGAAATGATATTCAATTTGTTGTCTCTCTATCCTCTCCCCAACTTCAGCGTGCAACTGAGAGAGTAGAATTTCACATACTTTATTTCAACATTTTCTGTGCCCTGCCCATTTTCCCAAAGCTGTTCTGAAGGCTTGATTCTCTTTCATTTCAGAAGCACTTTGTAGACCATAATTGTGAACTGGGAAGTCTTCTGACTATCTCCTGTCCATCTATATTTTTTAGCATTTGCCAATTGCACCCCATCATGCATTTCTTTATGTGTCACCTCAGCCGTCCTTTTGTTGATTAGCTCAAATGTGATTTGCTGCATGTGTAATGGCATCTAGTCCTTGTCAAATATCAAAGTTGACATCCTTATTTCTTCAACTGGCTGCATGCTGAACATATCTGACTTCTTCTCTAGGAGAAAATTTGGGTCATTCTGTTTCATATAATTATCCCAACATTTTAGGTCTTGTAATTCTACTAATACCTTACGACAGTGTTTCTCAACCATGGTAACTTAAAGATGTATGGACTTCAACTCCCAGAACTCATGCTGGCTGGGGAATTCTGGGAATTGAACGCTACACATCTTCAAGTTTGTCAAGGCTGAGAAACACTGCCTTAAGGCCATCTACATTTTAACTCCTCTCAGACCTTCTTTCGCTTAACAATGGGTTAAATCTTGCAGTGATTCTAAAATTATTAAAATGTTTGCTATTATTTTATGTTAATCTGTGCTGATTTTATTTTGCACGTTTGTACCCTATTTTTATAACATATCATTAAGTGTTTTAACCTCCTGCTTTATTCATTAATTGTAAACCATTTTGAGAATGCTTTTAATAAAAACAGAATAGAGTTGTTTAAATTAAATATATGCCTTTTGTCACGTGAACAGGAACCAGGTCTTTCTAGGTGTCCAGCTAAAGGTTGACATGAATAGCTGGTAAGCAGGTAGGAAAAGAAAACAAATGTTGTATGGCTGAAACATTTTTAAACATTGCATTGAAGTCCGTTGCAGTGTTTTGGCTGCCCCAATCCAATTATTTGATCCAGCAACTGACTCCTATTATATTAAGCTGCATCCTTCTGTTGCTGCTTTTGGATGACATTTTCAAGTTTTATTCAGAGACTGGAATAGGGATGCATATGATTCAATTTCAGCACATAACCCTCCCAAGGCTAGAAGTCAGAACAAACCTTTGGGAAAACTCTTGATCAGATTCCTTTAGCTTACTACATGAGGAAGAGTGGGGGGAAACAGAGAAAATGTTGATTTCAGCCCCATCTACCATCTCTCCCCTCCCACCTGATTAATTGTGGTGAAATACGGTCATCAACAGAAGCAAAATAGCCCACATCTGCTTTAGCTCATGAGTGGGAAACTCATAACCTTGGTCTATTGTTCTGCCCAACATGCACACATGCTTGAAGTTTTAGTGTGTCTGTGCTCCCTTCTTCTCATTTCTTGCCCCCAAAATCAATGGTGATGTAATTTGCACTCTAAATGTTGGCAGCCAGCTGCCTGGAAGCACTATTTCTTTCTACTTTTAATATTTAAGGGTTGGTTATCTGAAAGGAAAAGCAGAATGAAGTTGACAAATGAAAAATATCCAGGAAGATATGGATTTAAGATTTATGGGTGAATTAACATAAAATGAAACTTCTATAATCAGTCAAGGAACAAGACAATCTTCTCGTGCTCATGTCCCCTGTGTATGCTGGGCATCAATGTTCAGGATGCTGGCTGGGAATTTTGGGTGTTGGACAATCATGCATCTGGAGAGCATTTGATGAAGGAAAGATAGAGTCAAAGTAGATGAGGATTAATAAGCTAATTTATAATTAATGGAAGCCCCTTTTATGTGTCGCACTTCCACCTGAATGTGGTTGAGGATTGGAAATTCAGCTTTGCTGTCTATAATATAAGAATTTTGAGCCTGAGAGATGAAAACATTCCATCCACTTAAACATTCTGCCCACTTTAAAGAAAACCAATATTTTAACCTCATCATTTTCTGTATTTCTCAGAAATAAATTTCAATTACAGGCTTCTGCAATGCTTATGTATAACTCAATATAGGGTTGCTACACCAATGATCTAACAAGATATTTTTAAATGACAAATTATTTCTTTTCTGGTTGACTTGGCCTCGATTCCTGAACATAAAAGTATGGCAAGTAATCTTGGAAAATCATGAAGATCATGCAGATAACCTGTTTTACCCCTATCAAAAGTAGCAGAAAGCATCTCCTTTTCTCTGAGACTTTGCCAATTACAATGTTCTCTCCAGTTAGAGGCAATCAGAGAGAATGATGGGTAATCACATACAAATTGCCATATTGGCTAAGGAATAGAATACCTAAGCTGGCACTTTGTGAGACTGGCTGTATCAGCCTAAAAGCTTCTGAACAAAACTTGATTTATTTTTTTCTACTGTTTTACTCATTCACTCCCTTTCGTCCTGGACATTTTTTTTTCTTAAGACTCTTATAAAGTTGGGAAGGGATTAGGGAAGATTATATAGGAGACCGTGTCAGCGTTCCATCCAAGTTCCAATAACTCATTCAGCACTCAGACACACTTAGATCCAAGTAAGAATTTATCTGAGAAACCATGTTGGCACATCTGGAAAAAAACTGAATCTGAAGGTCCAGGTTTTTCCACACCCAAAAGAAATCAAAGATCCACCTCCAAACCATCATCAAAGTTCATACTCCCCAATCATCTTCTGAAGCCAACTTCCTCCCTCCGCTTGTCATTCCTCCTCCAGGTGCTGGTCTGGATGGCCTTGACAGTTAAAAAGAATTTTATTTTGATTACTAACCCTTCTAAGTGTATGAGAAAGAACCCCCTCCCTAATTCCCATGTGCTAATATGTGGCAGCCGCAATTATTGCTTCCAAGGATGACAGACTGTTGGTGTTCTTCGAATGCTTCTTTGAGCAGGTAAGGAGCAAACTGCTAAAGTAAGAACAAAGATAAATATAAAAGATGGCAAGTGTAATGAAGTGAGGGGGTCTCATTCCATCCACATGCCTTGCATCAGTCATATAAGGAATGCAATTTTCAGCAACCTCCACCAGCTTCAACCCAACTCTACTCACATCTGTCTCTTTGTTCTTCCAAACTTCTGCGCTACTCCATTCTTTTATCCTCCAGCTGCTCATGGTCTCTGAGAATCAAACACATCTAGGACATAGTGGGTATCCCATTCTAGTAACAGGATGGAGAAGATGTTTCCCAAAGTTTGAGACATTTCTTTACGAATATTCACTGTTTTGCCATCTTTCTGAAGACTCATCAAATTGCCAGGTGGGAAGAAGTTTAAGGAGGAGACTATTTACACAGTACAACCAGCCAGTGCTGGATCATCATTACTAATGGCAACAAAGATTGGGTTCCTTCAAAACCACCTACCCATAAATCCTTGTCTGTTAGTAGTTGAACCCAACCATTCTTCATGTCTATGGAGATGCTCAGTCATTCAGGTCATGGTTGTCTCAAAGGTGTTTTTTTTTTCAAAAGGCAACTGGACTTGTTTCCCTTGAAGGTGTTTCGCTTCTCATCCAAGAAGATTCTTCAGAACTGAAGAAGCCTCTTGGATGAGAAGCAAAATGTCTTTAAGGAATAACAAAGTCCAGTTATCTTTTGGAAAAAAAAAGCACCTTTGGAACAGCTGTTCTTCAAAACAGGGCTCTGGGTCCCCATAGATTTCACTTGGTACCCAAGACCATTCTGTTTTGCATGGGGATGCCTTTGAGGTCCCCTATGGTAATAAGGGGTAATGCTGAGGATCCTTCTGTAGACATGACGGACAATGGACTCACTGAGAAATAGATTTTCAAGAGAAATGGCTTTTCCTGGTAAACCCTGGAGACAGAAAGAGTTTGAAGAAAACACTCAAGGCAGGTGATAGTATATCAGGAATGATGGCAGGGCAGTCTATTGCACTGTTGTTTTTTTTCAAAAGATATTCTTTTAGCTGAACCTGTTTTGAACTGACTTGGAAGAATGGGAGAATGGTCATGCCATCCCCAGCAAAATAATTTCCTAGATTTACTATTCGGATACCACACTCAGCTTATATTAAACAGGCTTGTATGCTTGCCCCCAGTTGAACCAAATTTCTAAGAAGAGGCATTTAGAGGGTTATTAATATGCAGAAAGTAGAATCAATAGGTTATTCTTCTCTCTTCCCAAGGCTCTGAAAACACAAAGGTTGAGATGAGAAGAGTATGTGAAGAAAAAGGTAATTGAAGATAGAGCGGTAATTCTATTCAAACAATTGTGTGCTCCTTTTTGGCGATATACTTACAAGAATATAAACAAGATACCTTTTAAACACACCTCCTCCCAAGCCATCTATCACCCAGTTCCAGGTTTTCATTACAACTATTACAACCGGTTGCATACATTATAAATTACAGTGTTAGTGATAAATTATATACTCTTAAAAATGCTACTCATGATCTCCTATTGCTGCTAAAAACAATAATAGATTTGTTGGAAATAGGGGGAAGGGGGGAAGAGGGAAAGAGAGAGAAACTCAGAAAAATGCATTATGTATGAGACGGGTGCTACTCTTTTTCTTCTCCTTCTTTTTTTAAAGCAATTGTATGCCAGAAATCTTGGGGGAATTTATAAATGACTTCCTGTTACAATGTTCTCACGGCTTGTCATGTTCAAAATGCCAAGCCATTAGAATTGGATGCATTGGGATGTGAGGATAGATGGAATTCTGACACTCCACCCAATCTGTGGTGTTCACAAGGGCATTGCTGCCTGATGCTTGAAGGACAAACATAGTGCTTTGGGGAGTAACCACAGGGATAGAGTGTGCCCTATCCATCAATGGAGGTTATCAAGAGGAGATTGGATAACCATTTGTACAGAATGGTATAAGGTCTCTTGCTCAAGCAGAGGCTTGGACTAGAAGACCCCCAAAGTACCTTCCAACTCTGTTGTTCTGTGTTCTATGTTTTGTGGGCTTGAGGCTACTTTCCATGAAGATGAAGAACATTCATTCGAGCAAATCCCTTCAGTTCCTCAGTTTCTGTAGGCATTGAAATCTAACAAATATGGCTTACCTCCAGAAGTTGTGGGTGCTCCCTCACTGGAGACTTTCAAGAAGAGACTGGGTTGAATGGTCCAAATGGTATAACATCTCCTGCTTGAGGAAGGGGTTGGATTAGAAGACCTCCAAGGTCCCTTCCATCCCTATTACTGTATTCTATGTACTATGGGAATGATTGGCTTACAACATTGTCAACATCATCATGTTCTGATAACATATGCATCTATAGCAGTATTTCTCGATCTTGAGAGCTTGAAGATATGTGGACTTCAACTCTCATAATTCCTCAGCTAGCAAGCTGACTGGGGAATTTGGGGAGTTGAAGTCCACACATCTTCAAACCCTCAAGGTTGAGAAATACTGCTATAGATGCACATGTCATCAGAAAATGATTCCTTGAAAACAGACTTGCTATCAAAAGACTTTCTGATATACCAAAAAGAGCAAGGTGGAATAAAGGAGGAACAAGATTCTAACTAATCTCAAAGACTTAGCAATAGAAGTTCCCTACCCAATTGTGATCGTAAGTAAAGGACTACCATATAGGTAGTGTCCATAGGACACTCACATATGAGTTTTGTGTCTAAAGAAAGGCTTATCACCAAGACGTAATTTTGCTTAGTAACCCCACCCACATCCAGTATGGAGCCTGTGAGCATTTTCTCCTTGGCCACTTCATATCCCCTTACTTCTCCACACCAGCGTTACCTGCATAGTCCCCCACTTTCCTCGGAGCTTTACTCCTCTGCACATTTTTGCTTTTATAGCTTCCAGACCGCCAGCCCAAGAGGTCTTCAACAACATTTCCAGATCAGTTTGTTTTTTTGTTTCAATGCATTTCGTTCCTCACAATGATGTTCTAGCTCAGATTTGGAGGTTCTGTAGCCATTTTAATGTGAGGGGTTCCGTCTCCTGATTTTAGTGCATTTTCTAACTAATCTGGCTGCTGGTCAGCATCCTTCTCAATCTTCTCACTGCCACCAAAGGAGATCCTCCAGGCTACAGAGTTTGTACAAGGTCTCCTGGGTCAGATTCAATTCCTGGTAATGGATACATCTTTCTGGTTTTCTTGGGAACAGCATGGAAGTGATTTGTCATTCTCTTCTTTTTATTAAATTTTATTTTAATGTCATAATCTAGTTGACAGTCCTGAGACTTCCTGGTTAACTCCCATCTATACATTAACCATCTCTGACTCTATAGTCCCAGCAAAGCTGAGCAGATACTGCCACCTAATGAATCCTGGAGTCCTCCCCTACTAGCTGTGCGCAGACACCATAATTCCTCAAGGCAGATCAAATTCAACTCTTTCATTCATCCAAATGCAATGCTTGGTTAGTTTTAAATTTGTTTAGGGTTTTTCAGAACCTTAGCATGTGGTGTGAATTCCTCCCACTTGGTACAGTTATGATCGATGAGAATATTGTGCCAATTCAGAAAATTTCGTAAGCAGGCAAAATGCATTTCAAAAATGCAGCCACAATGCCCACATGTGTACATTGCATAAAATGATCCTTTTCCAAGCCATTTGAAATCCATCCTAATCTAAGAAGGTAACCATCCTCTCTGTCCCCCTAGTCCACCATCCTGACCCTCAGCTAGGACTTGCCTCTGGTCATCACAGAAGGACAGTGTCCACCACACGTTTCTTCCATTCTGAGGCATCAATTCATCACTGAGCCATTGATGAGAATCTGACAGATGCTTTGTTGACGGGAGATGAGGTTGTTTTGCCTGTTGATGCTTTGTTCGTGCATTTGCTGGTGATTAGAGCATGAATTATTGCTGCAATTAACTGAAAGATCTGGCAAGATTTGGTTGCAAATGCAGCAGTGCGGCTATGGAGCACTAAAAAAAAGCCTTTTACTTAAACACAGAGGGCCTTTTGGAATCCTCACTTGTCTCATCAGGCTTTTTCTTATGCTTCCTCTTTTTTTCCCCAAGCCCCTTTAGATGTCCATTCTTGCAATACCCTACTTCTCCCCTCCCCCATCAGGGAAACATGATCACTCTATTTGTTCTGCTTAAAATTACTATCACTGTGAAGGATGGAGAGTGTAACTGGCACTTTGATCACAGCCTGTTCTTTTTCTATCTCCTCACTGCCTTTGTTGATGCTCTTTCATTGATCCCAAGGTCTTGGACTCATCAAACAGGTTGAAGAATGACATTTCTAACGGGGAGCTGGGAGCGCCGAAGAATGAGTATCTAACAGTAAAAGAGTTTCTGGGTAAATTCTGAGCCAGGTCATGAGGACAAGGAGATACATAGCAGACGAATTGCCTAAAATGTGTCAAGGAACAGAAAAGATCATATGTTTGGATAGAGACAATCTCTTTTGAAGGTTTAATCCATTTGCACTTAAATCAGTCCATGCTCGGTATGCAAAGCTTGAATGCACAGGTGATTTTGTTTTCAACTAGTGCCAATTCTGAAAACATATTTTGCTTATTTATTTGTTGACCAAGTAGTTTCCTTTGGTCTTAAGGGTTAAATACTCTATACTGCACTAGTGAGACCACATTTGGAATACTGTGTCCAGTTCTGGTCACCACAATAAAAAAAAAAGTGCTGAGCCCCTAGAAAAAGTGCAGGGAAAGATGATAAAGGAACTGGAGGCTACTCATATGATGAATGGCTATGGGAATTTGGTATGTTTAGCAATATAATAGCACTTAAGACTTATATACCGCTTCACAGTGCTTTACAACCCTCTCTAAGCAGTTTACAGAGTCAGCATATTGTCCCCAACAACCTGAGTCCTCCTTTTACCAACGCTGGAAGGATGGAAGACTGAGTCAACCTCAAGCCAGTGAGGCTTGAACCCCTGGCAGTCAGCAGAATTAATCTGCAATACTGCATTCTAACCACTGCACCACCACAGCTTCTAACAAGCCCAACAAGGAGAAGGCTTAGGGGAGACATGTTAGTAGTTTTCCAATGCTTGAAGGGCTGTCACAAGAATCTCAATTTGTTATCTATAGGACCTGAGGGTAGCAAAAGAAGCAATGGGCAAAAGCTAGTCAGAAGGAGAACCAACCTAGAAATAAGAAGGAATTTCCTGACAGTGAGAATGATTAATCCATGGAACAGCTTGCCTCCTGGAGTTGTGGGTACTCAATTGCTGAAGGTTTTCAGGGAAAGATTGTACAATCATTTGTCTGGGATGATATAAGAACTCCTGACTTGGACAGGGTGTTGGACTAGAAGACCTCCAAAGTCCCTTCCAAACCTATATTTCAATGATTCTATGAACTGTGGTCCTACTGGCTGATCTTCCTCAAGGTAAATTTGAGATAGCAAAGTAGAAAAATAACAATGGGCATTAGATTCCCAGCCATCACCAAATACACATACAAAAATGCAGGAAAATTCATTTTCTTGATTATCTTGAATATAATATTATGCAACTTTTAACCCTTTGTAAAAAGTGAAATTCAATGAACCCTTGAACTTGATTTATGTTTTCTCTATTTCACAGTATACTTTAACCAGTCAAAAATACAGCATTAGGGGAATGTCTGCAGAAAGAAGCATTTATTCTTCGAAGTAATGTTCTAAAAAAGCGTTCGAGCATTGAAAACCCTTTACAAAAAAGATGCATTTAGGCAAAATTGCAAATGAAAGTGCATGATCACCAAAATACAAACTGTAGTTTGGACTTAGCAATAGCAATAGCACTTAGGCTTAGTTAATACAGATAGTCCGTTTGTTTGGGAACCATTTGAAGTTATAAGAGCACTGAAAAATGTGACTTATGACTGGTCCTTGCATTTATAAGTGTAGTAGATGCCCCACGGTCATGACTTACAATACTGTGTTTAGTGACTGTTCAAAATTATAACAGCACTGAAATAGTGACTTATGACTGTTTTTCACTCTTACGACTGTTGCAGCATCCTCATGGTCATGTGATCAAAATTCAGACACTTGGCAACTGACTTGTGTTTATGATGGTTGCAGTGTCCTGGGATCAAGTGATCACTTTTTGTGACCTTCTGACAAGCAAAGTCAACAGAGGAGCCAGTTTCACTTAATAATCGTATTACTAACTTAACACTGCAGTGATTCACTTAAGGATGGTGGCAAGAAACATCATAAAATAGGGAAAAACTCACTTAACAAATATCTCACTTAGCAATAGAAGTTTTGGGCTCAATTCTGGTCATAAGTCAAGGACTACCTGTATTTATGACAGTTCTGTTGCTTTGGGGTCATGTGATCACCATTTGCGACCTTCCCAGCCAGATTCTGACAAGCTAAGTCAATGGAGAAAGCCAGATTCATTTAATAGCTGCAATGAACTGCAGCTTAACAACGATGGCAAAAAAAGGTGGTAAAATGAGGCATGATTCACTTAACAATCAACTTGCTTAGCAATGGAAATGTTGGTCTCAATTTTGGTCATAAGTTGAAGACTACCTGTATACAAATGAGATGAACTGATGAACAGAAAAATAAAAGGCTGGACATTTGATATTCATAAAAATGAGCAACTGGTGCAAATCAAAAGAATAGAGTTGCCCATTCTTCTGGACACTTAGGCCAAGTCTGTGTACCTCTGGGCCACATCAGAACAGCCTCCAATCTTAGAACTCTGGAAATGGTGAGAGAAACTCTCTGTTAATCTAGCAGGACTAGATTTAGTTTGGGCTCTGATCCCTTCCCAACACTCAATTAAAGAAGGTTACAAAATATGGTTTGCATTCCAAACTCAAAGCCCAGGATGGTTCAGGATAATTAGGAACAGATTGCCATGTACATGAGACACTATGGATCTTCTTGGCAGGCTTGGTGTAAATCAAAACCCTTTGTGAGGTTGCATTCCCAATCTGTTGCTCTCAAGGGTTGGCAAAGTGAAACCCGGAGCAACTGCGCCAAAAGGAGGAGGAGGAGGAGGAGGAGGAGGAGATGGACTAAGAGTGGTGAAAATGGCACAGTGGGAAATGGAGAAGGACATCTGCCCTGGATGCAGAAATCACTTCAGATGACACTACTTCTCAACTTCCCTAAGTATTAACTAAAGTCCAAAGTCTAAAGTGTAAGAATCCGAACTAAAATATGGTTGAAAACAGACCTCTGAAGTCTGGTAGAATCCAACCTCCACTCAGAATGAGTTCCACTATTAAGTTTCTCTTTTTGGACTATATATCCATGCTCTACACCAGTGTTTTTCAACCTCAGCAATCTAAGATGGGTGGACTTAACTTGTCTCAAAATGGGGAATCTTCCTTCTCCCACTTTCTAGAAGACAGAGAGAGAGAGAGAGAGAGAGATCTGCATACTCTTGCAGGGGCATACTCTTGCAGGGGCACTCTTGGCATTAAAGACAGTGTTCAATAACCACAGCAGTGCCCTAGATTCCACCTGTATAGAATGTACTAAGTTTGCAGAATAACTAAATAACAGAGTTGTAAGGGACCTTGGAGGTCTTCTAGTCCATCCCCTTGCTCAAGCAGGAAAGCCTATACCATTTCAGACAAATGATTGTCCAATCTCTTCTTAAAAACCTCCAGTGTTGAAGCGCCCACAATGTCTGAAGGCAAGCCGTTCCACTGATTAATCGTTCTAACTGTCAAGCTTACTTAGGCTAATCTTGGTTACAAGATGGGTGTACGGCTTAGCCCATTGGGTAAATCCCAGTTGGTTAATCTGCTTGATGGTTCAAATGTAGTGATACTTCAGGATGCGTTAATTCAGAAACTGCATGAAATCTGATGTGTAAATGGGCTCAGTGCAGAATACCTAGAAAGGACATGCTTAAAAGAGTAGATGGGACTGCATCATAGATGCCAGATTCAGGGACTACTTTCTCAGTCAGAAATTTGGGGGAAGGTTTTGAAAAGAATACTGTCAGGATTGGACTCCCAAAATCAAACGTAATTGGTTTGAAATCAGGCATGGAACAGCAAGAGAGAGAGGGGGAAAGAGAGAGGGGAAGACAGAGAGAGAACCAACTACTTCTGGACCAATTTGGGGCAAAAGAGGCATCTGCAAAGAAAGTTAAAAAAAGCCAACATGGTGGCTATGAAAATCCACCCAATTTTTTATATTGAATGCATCTGTAACAGAGCTAAGAAAAAGTTTCAGTTGTGTTGTTGCAGCCTCTATTGTGATTTTTTTGACCCTTCCAGAAATGCTCCTTCAGGGCAGGACTTAAGGTTTTTCAGAGCTTCGTAGCTTTTTTTTGGCAGAGTCCTTTGACAACTTTAACTAGTTAAATTAAATTAAAGAAGCAATCAGCAAAATTGAGTGTTAAGCTTTCCCAGACTCAATTCCTTTAGGCTGAAATGCTAAAATCTTCCCAGATTCATCTAAATACCCTGCTTGTATTTTAAAAAGGAAACAAAAGACAAGCCGCATGAGCATTCAAAACTAGCATGTCAGGGAAATAAACAAGGTCAAAATTCTCCTCCTTCACATGCTGATTTACTAGACGTAGGACATTCTGTTCACATAAGAGAAAATACATGTTCCCATTATTCCCAGCATGACATTTTGCAACCCAGGGGAAAAAAATAATTCTGTTTTCCCCAATGTATAAACAAAGGGTTAGGTAAAGTGGTGGAGTCCATGGATACTTGTAGCTCACAGAATTTCTGGTGCAGGAATAATAGAGTTAATAATAACAAAACAACATGATTTGTTATTTCAGGTAGTCCTTGACTTACAACCAGTCGTTCAGCAACAGTTCAAAATTACAACAGTACTGAACAAAAGGACTTCCAATCCATGCCTGAAGTTACAGCCGTTGCAGCCACCTTGCAGTCACATGATCCAAATTTGACTGCTTGGCACCTGCCCACATTTACCACCCCAGAAGGTGCTTCAAGTCCTCCCCACCCAGCTTTCTTCCTCCCCCAGCTATGCCTTTTTAGGGCCTGCTATGCTTCCTTGCTGGGCAGAAACCAAACCCAAAACCTTAGCCCACACGTTGCAAATAGTGGCAGGAGATGCTGGGAGTCATTTTTATTTATTTATTTATTTATTTTTACATTTATATACCGCCCCATTCCGAAGACTCGGGGCGGTTTACAACTTA
>JANHFL010004138.1:9253-24648 GCA_032468155.1 Oxyrhabdium leporinum
ACTATACATTTTTTTTAATAGCCGTTGTTGGTTCCCCCCCCCCCCCCCGGTTTTAATTTTTATTTCAGTTTGTAAAAATCCTACCCTCTTTTGGGAGAGGGGGTGAGATCTGCCCAATAATTCCTGCTGACCCAAGTTCTCTTTTATCAGCTTTGCTCTTCTGATAGGAGAATAACTTCAAGGTTTCTTTCAACTGCTACTTACATGTTTATACAAAGCAAAACAAGCTTCTCTTTTTTCAGTCTAAAAATGTGCAGTGAATTTTCCCGCATTCACATTGTCTTGCCAAGGCAAAAATTTATTAACTGGAGTTTTTTAAATCTTTCCTCTCCTGTTCCACTCTATGCTCATTAAGGGACATTCAAGAAAGAAATGCAATTATCTTTGCCAGCAAATGAGGCAGGATCTTTTCAACAGGTTGAGTACAAATTAATCAGTGGAACGGGTTTGCCTTCAGAAGTTGTGGGTGCTCGAACAAGGGAGGTTTTTAAGAAGAGATTGGACAGTCATTTGTCTGAAATGGCATAGAGGTTCCTGCTTGAGCAGGGGGTTGGACTAGAAGACCAAGTGAACTTATTTGACTGTCTTATAGATATTAAATTATTTTTTTCTGAATCTGTATTTTTTTTTCTTGCATGTGTATTAAGTTTCTAGTCCTTTTACTTTAAAGGCTAGAGAGTAAAAAAAGCAAATGTAATCCTTCTTGTTAGCAAGTGCAAATTCTGGCTAGCAAGTGCAAAGGACACTGGGAGCAAGATATAAGGTTTTAAGCTGGTTGTTGTTAAAATTGACACTAATTTATGATGTTTCCTTAGTTTATTTAAGACTTGCCACCTCAAATCCTTTGGATTGCACGCTTAAGAACGAAGGTAAATTCCCCTTTTCGGTATATGAAAACTCCACAAGCAGCTAGACTAAATAACTTAAATTTAGCTAGTCAACATAATGCGTGCTCTTTTCAAATAGATTATAAAAACAGACACTTGCAATACAAAACCACATTATACATTTTGGGCGGAAAGGTGGTGATAGCTTTTAACTATCAAGTGGCTAGAAATGTTGCCGCTGGAGTAGATTAGGGGATGATAGACTTCTGTCTTTTCTGTAGTGATTTTTGAACATCTCCCAGTAGCCCCAACCAGTGTGAACTCTGAGGAGCAATGCCGGGAGGTGTAGTTCAGCCGCGAGCTTCACAATTTCCTCCTAGCCCAAAAGAGTCATTGTAAGAGTCATCCACCTCCTGCCTCAGTGGGAAGCTTCTAATTCCAGACAGGCAACTTCTAAGTTTCCCATCTTCCAACAGGATCTCAGGAGCTTCCTACTTCCCTGCCACTCAAAGTCCACTGCAAGAAAGCAGCTGTTCGGTCTGAAGCCTGCTGGGTGCTGTGGGACCTCCAGTGGGAGTTGCAAAGGGAGGGGGAAGGCTGGCACCCAATGAGGTCCCATCTATGACACGTCCTACGGTGCCCTTTTCCCCCCTGCGTTGACACCAGTCCCGGGCCTGCGGAGTGACTGAAAGAGTCCTTTGTGGCAAAGTTGATGATTTTGCTGTTATTACCCGAGGAGTTTGAATTCTCGCCGAGTTAAGTAATTCTGGGCCTGGAAAACAGCTATTGTGTTCAGGCCCAGGAGTCCATGGGAAGCTCTCGCATTCCTCTTTAGGCTTCTAGCTTACTCCTTTCACTATAGACGAGGTTGGTTTTTTGGTTTTTTTTAATGAAATGCCTTTTTCTCCCACTCACTTCCTGTTCCCCTACCCTTTCACCACCTCTTTCCTCTTTTTGGCCATTTTATTCAGCCAGGTGTTCCAGTTGCCCATACCTGGATCTTAGAGAGCCGTGTGGCTTCATGTCATAACTGGATTGATCTATCTACACGAGAGAATCAGACTTCTTTATTTTGAGGGTCCAGCAGGGAACGAGGCAGGGAGAAATATCTGGCTTGGGAGGACAGTAGAGGTAGTCCTCAACTTACAACCATTCATTTAGTGACTGTTTGAAGTTATGACGACACTGAAAAAAGTGACTTATAACCATTTCATGACGATTGTAGCATCTCCATGGTCACATGATCAAAATTCTACTGCTTGGCAACTGGTGTGTATTTGTGATGGTGGCAGTATCCCAAGGGTCACGTGGTCATCTTTTGCGACTTTCAGACAAGCAAAGTCAATAGGGAAGCCAGATTCACTTAACAATTATGTCATTAACTTTATAACTCCAGTGATTCACTTAACAATGGTGGCAAGAAGAATGGGGCAAAATGTTAAGTGAGTCTTGCTTAGCAACAAAAATTTGGGGCTCAATTGTGTCCATAAGTCAGAGACAACTTATAACTGTTTCTTTCGCTCAGAATTTCTACGTCCTAAGATAATGTAAATGTTAAAGACAAAATAGGAGGCAGGGGTATTGGATATATAGTGGTATGTTGTTAATGATCATTGATTGGTTCCTGGTGGTGCGATGAGTACCAAAAATGATGAGTACCAAACAGATTTTTCCCATGAGGAGTAATGTAGTGAGTCCCAAGGCAGCCGATATGGACAAGTTCTAATTGTGTGTGGAGTACCAAACAAACAATAAGTACTGGGACAAAAATTTTGCATCAAAATGCACTGATTACCGAATTCAATGAGTTTAAAAGGAGTAGAGTACGAAGGTACCATAGTATATATAAATGTATACTAACAGATAGCATACATTAAAACATTAAATAAATATATACAATATATTTATTTTCTCCACCTTTATTACTTCACAAATAACTCAAGGCAGCAAACGTACCTAATCCTCCTTCCTCCTCCTATTTTCCCCACAACAACAACAACCCTGTGAGGTGGGCTGGGCTGAGAGAGAGGGACTGGGCCAAAATCACCCAGCCGGGTTTCATGAAGAGGCAAAATGAGTGATTCCACAGGAAACAGGAATCTATATACAATTTCAGCAGCATAATGCATGTATTTACTTGAAGACACATTTTGCAAATATTTTCATGTCTATATCATATATATAAAATTTATTCCTAAAGTGTACTCTATGATGCAATTCATTGTATGTAAATGCAGTATTCAGCACTCAGGGAACTTAGAAAAATAAAAGGAATTGTGATTTAAAAAAGTACCATGCATCAAGGAAAGATTTAAGTAACAAATGATTGCATTTTGGAATATTTTGTTCCATTAAAGCAGTTTAGTGACCTGCATAATTAACTTGAGGTTTGTATACAGGGTGTATCGAAACAGGTCTTGTAGAATTGAATATATTGAATAAATTACCTCAGATATTTGAACTGGTTGCCATTTTCTTCTAAGCACTTCTTTGTTGTTTGACACATAATCTTCAAATATTTCTAAGTATGGAATATTTTCTCTGATGTTTGCAGATTTCCTTTACATCAGGGGTGTCAAACGCACGTCGTCATGGCGTCACTTGATTGATTGATTGATTATACTGCCCATCTCACTATTAAGCAACTCTCGATGACTTTTAATGCAGCCTTATATTTAAACCATAACTCCTCTCTTGTAAGCCACAGAAGGTGTCTTTTGGGGAAAAGGGATGTTGGAACCATGAATATTTGATTGACTCCTTGTAAGGATTATGAGATATACAGTTCATAATGAAGAGATAAGTCTAAAAATTGATGGAAGAAAGTAGAGGCAAGAGAATAGGATAGGATTCAGGATGAGGTAGGAATAGCTTCTGAAGAAAAGCTGATTTCACCAGGGGGCACTCTGGGGAACAGGACAAAACCCCCTCCCATTTATCTTGAGAGAACATTTAACAGGATGTTATTCAGTCAAGTAATCTTTCATCTGCCTACCCCAATCTGCCTGGTCTAAATTCAGGTTAATTAAAAACCAGGTAATGAATTGGAATGTATTTTTCTCAGGGCGGTTGAGTTGGTGTTTTTTTCCACCTGACTGCTTCAGGAGAGAGATGGCCTAATTTCAAAGAATTAATGGTTAATTGTCAATGGCCAAGATCAAGCCCACCGATCCTCCCACTTTAAAAGTCACCTTTTCCCCTAGTTCTTAATAAACAGATTGTGCAGAAAATGGGGTTGGGGGGACAGTTAAGGCTATTCAAAAATTCCAAGGGTTTTTTTTCTTGAAAAGTCCTTCAAAAGCAGAATATTTATATATACACACACACATTCATGCAGAAATTGTTTTTTACTTTTGCAGACATGCTGCATTTTTTATCTTTTATTCTTGCCTTCATGCTTAGCTAATTATTTGCTTTCTTCTTGTCTGATTAACTATGTGATCTTTCTGATCATTTAATTTAGCAAACATATGAACTAAGAAAAAGGCTATTATAGACTATTAAAGACTTTTCTTAATTATCTGGGTTTCCAACTGAAAATGCCCTCGGCAGATAGCTCCATTCCAATTCATAAGAAAGATGTGATTAATGATGTTTAAAGGATGCTTTGTTTTATTGGGGATTTAATTGAGTTCTGTTACATATATTAAACTCAACCACTGGCAGCTAATAAGAGTGTGAATCTGAGAGCTTCACGACTTATTCCAAAATTTTGCTGTTCATCTACAGCAGGGCTGTCAAATTCGTGGCCCACGGACCGGGTGTGTCACGCGCTGGCCATGTCCACACATGGTTTAGCGAAGGTGGAAAAAGTCGTGATATATCATGTGCCACCGTGATGAAGCGGGTTTGACACCCCTGATCTACAACATGATCATACGGTACAATATCATCATTTTGCTCTGGCAAACTCTGAACCTGGAACCATTTGTAGGCCCAATCTAAGTGTTACCACTGTGGTACAGGCCCTCCCTAGTCGGTAAACGATGGTGGAAGGAATATTCGTGGCATTAACTGTTGAGGTTGAAGTATCCTACCCCAGCATCTTATTTCTATTTCTTTTCTTTTGCCAATTCTTTGCTAACAAGAAATAGATATAGGATACTATATTGCCATAAGGAATGCAAAGTCACACAGAGTCACCCTAGGATTGTCCAGTTAAACCTGAATTAATTTTCCTGTGCAGATGAAGTGAAGGTAAAAGGAAATTCACAAAGGGAAAGCAGAAAATGTCAGCCCTGTGGGATCCTTGGTCCTCTCTGAGCTTGGTTGTGAAAATGCCAGTCCTCCCAGGTAAACCAGACAGGAAACACAACCTAGGTCTACTTTATTAGGCTACGTTAACAGAATGTTGCAAGTCTGAAAGTATAAATCTCCCGACATCACTTTTAACAGCCTGATCCTTCCTGACAATTGACAGATTTGGAAGGACATTTGGGGTTGAGTGATTTAGGCACTCAAAAGATCATTGGAAATGTAGGTCAATATGTAGGTCAACTTGAAGTACATCTTTCACTGTGGAGAACACTCCTTGCTGCTTCAACTTCATAGTGATATCTTATTATGGAGAATAATTCATAAGCACAGTTTTGCACTTAATAAAATAAGTATAGATTAAATATCACTGGGAGTTGAACAGCATATAAATTTTATTATTACTACATGGGCCATTATGCAGGAGAACTATTCGGTTGTCAAAATTTCACTTGGATCCCCACTTTGCTTCCTAGATGTTGGAGGAGAGAGAAGTCCTGCCAGGCTGAAATGTCTTATCACGTTGTGGTTGAACCCTCTTGCACAGGTAGTCCTTGACTTACAACAGTTCATTTAGTGACTGATCAAAGTCACAATGGCAGTGAAAAAAGTAACTTTGACCATTTTTCACACGACCATTGCAGCATCCCCATAGTCACGTGATCAAAATTCAGATGCTTGGCAACTGGTTCATATTTATGATGGTTTGCAATGTCCCGGGGTCACCTTTTGCGACCTTCTGACAAGTGTCAATGGGGAAGCCAGATTCACTTAACAACCATGTTACTAACTTAACAACTGTGGTGATTCACTTAACTGTGGCAAGAAAGGTCATAAAAATGGGGCAAAACTCATTTAACAACTATCTTGTTTAGCAACAGGAATGTTGGGCTCAATTGCAGTTGTAAGTCAAAGACCACCTGTATTCTAGGAAACATGGATAACGATCACGACCAAGATCCTTCTTTTCAGTTGCTTTGTGGGACACTAAGAATTGAAAGGGGGGAAAGTGAACAAGTGACAAAGTTGAACCCGACAGCTTGAAAATGGCTCTGGACTGGAGCTGCTTCAATTGCTGGTGCCTCCGGATGGTCCTTCTCCTCCTCCATCTCCCAAGCTTCCTTTGAGTCTCTGTTTCATTGCAGCTTGAATCTTCATGCCATCTACCTCTTTGCTTCCTGCAGCGTTGCAAAGACCGAGTGAATGCCTTGGCCATTGCCATCATGAATATGTGGCCGGGCATAAGACTGCGAGTGACGGAGGGCTGGGATGAAGACGGACACCACCTGCCTGACTCTCTGCACTATGAGGGCCGGGCGCTGGACATCACCACCTCTGACCGTGACAGGGAGAAATACGGCATATTGGCCCGCTTAGCTGTGGAGGCTGGCTTTGACTGGGTGTACTACGAATCCAAGGCGCACATCCATGTTTCTGTGAAAGCAGGTACAGAGAAAACTTTGCCTCCCCCCAGCTATAAAAAGGGGTGTGTCTGGAACCACTGGGATTTGCATGAAGCCATTTGAAGATCAGGATTCCTAGGCTCCATCACCTGCCTGGGCAGAGGAAGGGCCAGAGAATAGTTTTTATGAATGGGGGGGCAGCATCAGACTTGGCACTTTCCCAAATTAGGCAACTTATGAATACTTGCAATGATTCTGTCTTCTTATGTCCTTTGATATAAGATGAGCAGCTATATAAATGTTTTAAATAAGTACTGTACATTGAACTAGGTTGATTCCTCATCTGGGCCATAAATAGAGTTAAATCTGTTTATTTAAGCATCTCACCGGCCCTTTTTATCCCCAAGAATCCCAAAGCCAGACTTCAAATCAGTGTAAAATCAGAATAAAGCCAGAGCAAAGATCAGAAGGAAACCATTATTATTCCCATTTAAAAGACAAATGTTGGCAAGGGTTATTCCCTTGATTAAAATACAGTTTTAAAAAGGGGGGTTCCCCTTCGTACACGTTGTTATACCCGACATCCGGGCCAGTTATGACCTCGGTACTCGGAGTCTTCCTTTTTCTTTTCCCTGCTGAAAGGGTCACCCTTGGTTTGAGGCCCGGTGCCTTTCCCACTAACCCTAACCATAGACTCCTCTGGCCTTGGCATCAACCTCTGGCAAGGAAATTAGATGCTCTAGTCTAGGAGGCTCCAAAATGCAGTCAAAAACGGGAGGCTCTCAACCCGGAGCCCAGGAGCCCAAACGCAGCCCATCTCATGATGTTGCCTGTTAAATTCCCTAGATAACTCCATGGCTATTCGTGCAGGCGGCTGCTTCGCTGGCGATGCGACTGTGACGCTGCGGAGTGGCGAGAAGAGGAGCCTCTCCCAGCTGCGCCACGGAGACTATGTGTTCAGCGTAGATCGAAACGGAGAAGTGGCGCTTAGTGAGGTTTTGCTCTTCCTCCACCGAGAGCCACATCAGCAGACCCTCTTCGTGGCCATTGAGACAGAAGAACCTGTTCGTCGGCTGCTGCTGACACCCTCTCATCTCATCTTCGTTGCACGGGACCCGGTCAACAGCACAACGGACTTCTCTCCCGTGTTTGCCAGCAGAGTGTGTGTGGGGGACTCCGTATTGACGTACCAGGGGGGCAACCTCCCCTTGCATCCTGCCCGAGTAGTCCGGGTCTGGCAGCAAGAGGGCACCGGTGTCTATGCCCCTTTGACCACCCATGGCACAATCCTAGTCAATGGGGTGCTGGCATCCTGCTACGCAGTCCTTGAAAGTCACCATTGGGCTCACTATGCCTTTGCCCCGTTACGCTTCGCCTACGGCATCTTCTCACTACTGTCCCTGAAGGGGGAGTCCAGAAACTGCAGCGCTCAGGAAACAGGCGTGCACTGGTATTCACAGGTTCTGTATCATCTGGCATGGGACTTGCTGGGCCAGGATGTACTTCACCCCTAAGAGGTTTGCTGGGCTGCTTGTTTGCCAGACAAAGTTAAACTCATCGAGTCTTTCGATAAAGGGAGACCCTTGAGCGTTTGCTTGGCTCCATATCTCCTTGCCTTGGCTGGCTAATGATTCTAGAGCCGAGTTCCCTTTAAAGCATCAACCTTTGCAACAGAGAAACTAGCCTGTGGCCATGTGGGAGTTGGATTGAGGGATTAGGTCAACTGATACCAGTACTCCTGCTGTAGGTTGCATATCACAGGCGCTGGACTTCCTACAGATGTGTTTGGGGAGCTTAAAAATATCTGAGGCATGCTGAGTTCTCCTAAATTTAGCACAAAGTCAATAAGCCCACTGTCTTAATTTTTAGCAGGTGGAATGGATTCCCATAGGTGACTTGATCGTCTGGGCTTATAAAACCAGCATAAGGTCAGCTGTGGCTTTAAAAAAATCCCCCCTGCAGCTGCCTTAATGGGATAAGTCAGGAAAGAGCGAGGTATGCAGTAGAAACAAGTGCTGATCATTTCTAGGTGACCAGAAGATTTTTCACCTTCCCCTAGCTTCAGATATGTATCAAGAGTGTTTCTGTGACATGCATTCAAAGAAAGGTAACAATAGCAACAGCACTTAGACTTATATGCCGCTTCACAGTGCTTTACAGCCTTCTCTAAGCGGTTTACAAGGGCAGCATATTGCCCCCAACAATCTGGGTCCTCCAACCTGCCCTTTCATTGGGCAGGCGATACGGAAACCTGCAGGGTCTGTCTAACCCAGTGCCAGTGGGGCTTTTCCAAGAAGGTCAAGAAACATGTTCGGGACAATATATGAAATAAGAATGGCTTATAGCAGAATGTGGGTAGCCTCCGTATTGATTGGCATTCCTTTCCTTATTGACTTTCGGCACTGGATTCAAGAAAGAAGCAAAAGAGGCCATTGCAATCTTTGGCAGGGGAAGATCTCATAACCACCCAGGCTGGAATGATGATTGAATGGTGGTACAGGTAGTCCTCAGCTTACAATCATATGTTTAGTGGCTCCTTGTGGAATTAAAATGGCACTGAAAAAAAGTGACTTACGACTGTTTTTCACATGACTGTTGCGGTATATCTGTGGTCATGTGATCAAAATTCAGATGCTTGGCAACTGGCATGTATTTATGATGGCTTCGGTGTCCTGGAGACATGTGGTCACTTTTTGTGACCTGACAAAGTCAGTGCAGAAACCAGATTCACTTAACAACCATGTAACTAATTTAAGAAGTGCAGTGATTCACTTAACAACTGTAGCAAGAAAGGTTGTAAAATGGAGCAAAGCTCACTTAATTCTTTTGCTTAGCTATGGACGTTTTGGGCTTAATTGTGGTCTTACGTTGAGGACTACCTGTATGCTGGGTAGCCATGAGACTTATTGCCTCATCTCTTTTCTGACACTCCTGGATCTTAATCAAGATCCCCCTGCATTTTTCCTATTGCCGCTATGGGCAAGGGGTGAATGGGAAATTAATATTTCCTTTAAAATCCATGCTACTCCCTTAACTCTGCAGTACATTAATGAGAGTAACATTTAACTGGCACTCCAGAGGTTTTATTTTTATATTTATGTAAGTAGTAAATTAAACGTGGTCTGCCATCTCTTCTCTTGTACTGTAGGAGATATTAATTGGATGTTTTTGACGGGGAATGAATGGAGGGAGAAAGCTGTTATTTCTGCAGGCTGTTTTAACGTCTTCCTTTTTTTTGCAATATATTTTTGTGTGTCTTAACTAAAGAGAATTACTTTGACTCTGGTGTCTTGAGGATCTGTTTAAGGATTGGGGAGGTGGGAAAAGATGAAAAATGCAATATCTTGCCGATCAGCATTGGCAAGCAATCCCTTTATCTTTTAATTGATTGGGGCAAAACATTCTAGCAGTATTTTATAAACGTGTCTATCCCGGAAGTTTGCACTGTTCACCTGGGATATACAGCCATTTTTTATTTGCCATGCCTGCCCCATTCTTTTGATGTTCTGGCATGATAGGAGTTTTAAACTATATAGATAGACATAGAGACTTCTTGTCCTCAAGGGTCTATCATATGCTCCTTGACATATATATATATAGATCCATTGCTCTAACAAACACAATCAAGCAGTCTTCCATTCACACAGGTTTGTGGATCAGGGTGGCTGTGGACTTTCTGCATCTGGGTCACCCATAGCCTTCCCAGAATGCACTTGGTCCAGCTAATGGCATCTTCCGCATTTCCGTGTCTACTAACTCAGTGCCAACGTGAGACTTATCTCTGATGCATTCACAGATTTGTGGGTTCTACCCTCATTGCTGCTTGTGCAAAAAGTGATAACTATGAAGCTAACTCAGATCAGGCCCGCAGAGGAACACATCTGGCTGGAAAGATTGCTGGGAGGCCAACGGGAGCTGCCAATTTAACTCCCGGCCCTGTATTTTCCTGCAGGGCCACGACTTGCTTGCTGGCACAGCTAGTCACGCCTGGGAGGGCACCCAGTTGCCTCCTGCTGGGATGTTTGACTTTGTGCCACCATTTCATACGCTTCTGATCCTGGTTCGCATTCCTGCTGCTGACATTTGTATAATGAAGGTCAAGAGAGAGCTGGGAGCTGACAGAGGCAACTGTTTACACTGGGGTGTGTGGGCGTGAGGTCTGGCTGGTTCTATGCCCTCCCTATGTCTGTCTAGCCCCACTTCCCACTCTTCTTGAATTGCACACTTCACCCCAGTGTGGGTTTCTGGCAAGGGAGCAATTGGGTGCCTTCTTAACAGGTGTTGATGGTGACAGACACAAAGCTGCTCAAAGCTTCTGTGGGAATGGGCAGCTATAATACATTTAAAATAATAATAATAACCTGGGCACTTCAGCAATTTTGAAACCAGAATGAATTTTCTTTGTAGGAAATTTTCATTAAAAAGTGCAATTTCCCAGCATGTGTTCTCTTTGGTAAAGCAGTGAATGAAAATACATAGTAAATAAGACTGCTACTGGTAGATTCCCAATGTAAATGCATCTTGTCATATTTTCTGCACTGCTTTAACAAAAAAAATCCAGCTTCATTACTTAATTTGAATTGGGATCTCTGCTATTAATCAGGTCTGGGAAATTAAAATCAGACCTCAAATTTATATCCTTAGAATGCAAAGCCAATTATTTTCTCTGTGCCTGGAGGTGGTAGTAGAAGGTGGATATGTTTATGTAGTCCTCACTGACTGGATTAATACATGAAATGAAAAGCTCTCATTTTTACATAAACATTGAGATTGCATAAATAGGCAGATATTTTTTTGCAAGGGGAGAGGAGGAGGAAAAATTCTAATAAGATAATAGTGATAGCCTACGCTTTTTATCAGATTTCCCTGCCTGTTTTGAGCAATTCAAAGCTAAATGAATTCCTAGATATGTGTGTTATTCTGCAGATAAATTGTATGTTACACTAAAACAAAAAGCAAATATCTGGCAGTGGATATGCCGTACAAGGTTCAAATCCATGTTCATGCATAGACAGTAGGATGTCAAATGTTTAGTGATGCCAGGAATCCAGAGTCCTGAAAGAAGTATTAAATTGGGAATATGGCCCCCATACTTCCTGTTCTCTATGAGAGAGCAGGGATTTATTAATCCCCCCCCCCCTCATTTGCAGCAGAGGGTGGGATGATGTTGGGATGCAGCTGGCTCCATTCCCTTTGTGTTGCCTTGAGAGCTTTAGGAACCGCCTATCCATAGCACGTGAGATTAGAAAGATGGAAATAATGTGGAGGCCTAACAATGGTGCTACACCTGCTCCTTTAATCTCCTGGGACTGGCTTGCCTGTGCAGCCTGTTCCCCAACTATAGTAATCACCAGACTGGATCAGAACCCAGTTTTTATAGGAAAATCATTGGCTGATTATAGATCAGTTTAGCTAGGTGTTAAATACAGATGAAGTATAGAGACAGAATTCTCAGAAGGAAATATTGACTGCGGTGGAAGTGGATTAAAGCTTCGGGACATCCAAATTTGCTTTACTTTGTATCCTGTAATGCACCATATTCTTATCAGAAGTGCTTTATTTTTGATCTGCTAGATGCACTCTGTAGCAAGGGCTATGTCTCTGTTCACCATTCAAATCCTAGAGGAGGTCAGTTCCATGATTCACCAAACACAGCAGAGATGGAAAAATCAGCTCCTGGGTATAGCTGAACTACAACTTTTGTGAACCAATGGCCATTTGTTGTAGTGACTGGGGCTGCTGATAGTTGGAATTCAGGAACTTCGAGGTTTCTCACTCCTGGAAAACAGAAACAGGCAGCTGTAACTTCTGCCAAGATGCTATATTGATGTAATTACACTAAGGGGAAAAAAAGCCCAAGCTGAAACATTTGAATGAATAAATATTGCAGATTAGTAAAAGTGTCAGGTTAGTAAAACTATGGTCCAGATGTTCTTGAACTGCAATTCCCTTATTCATGACTGTTGGTCATGCAGGTTAGGTAGGGCTGATAAGAACTGCAGCTCCCTAATTTCAGATGAACTTCATGTAGTTCAAGCCTTAGTACATCTCAAACTTCAGATAGACTGCATGTAATCCAATCCTTGTATATCTCAAACTGAGGACAGTGGCGTGCTGCTTACAGTTAGCTTTTTTTAAAAATAGAAGATACTTACAAAAGCTAAATGAATTCCCAGCGACATCTCATAAACATCACAGCAGATAAGCTATATGCTGCAATTAAGATAAATACCTTAAAGAAGATACACTGACTGAAAGGTAAGAATTCTTTCATCTATGGCACATGTCTACTTCTGTCTGGCACTACTTGGCATGAATAAAAGATCTGCCAAAAAAACCTGAAGACTGGAGGTAGCCAGGCTAGTGGGTATCCTAAACACTTCCAGATTTATTCATTTATCCTAGTTAAAAAAATAAAATAAAATCTGTTTCCTGGTCTACTTTCAGGAAGTGAAAAAGAGACAATTGAGAGAAAAAATGTTGCAAAGCATGTTTCTGTCAGATGCAAAGGGGAAGGGCATTATAATTGTGTTCATGGCATACAATTAAATGTCAAATGTGACCACAACATAATTTAAGGGATTGTGTAAACCCAGCCTGCCTTGGGTAAATTGGACTGAGTTAACCATGAGTAAAAATATCAAATAAAAGATCCAGAATTACATGTGTGGTAAAATATTGATCTAAGAAGGTTAAAGTGCAGAGGTGAAAACCCATAAAAACATGTTGAATCTAATACTAAATTATATTAAGCTGCCACGGATTTAAATGAAAGAGTAAAGCAGGTGTTCTCTTCTACTCAAAACATCAGGGTCTCTAATATGCTTAACAGCTACCTGTATTCGATTTAAGTTTAAAGAAGACTTCTCCAATTTAATGTCCAACAAAAGTATTGGAGTAATACCCTTGCAGCCTTGCAGGTCTACTGTACGATTCTTGTCTTCCTGTGATGAGAATTCCAATAAAATGGGACAATTTTTGATTGTGTGTCTTTTGCTGCCCTCTGGTGCTCTAGCCAAATAAGAGTGAATATGCTGTGTTCACTTGGGAGAAACGTGGGAGAAGAGAACATTTGTAGCTCAGGAATTGAAGTGTGGAGTCCTTGGTGGTCTCTGAGCTTGGTTGCTTTCTTGCAAACATTTCATTACCCAAATTGGAAAACATCATCAGTACTGATCAGAACACTGATGATGTTATCTAGTTTGGTAATGAAACGTCTGCAAGAAAACCTGCTTGCTCAGAGAGCACAACCATCCCAAAGACCTCACAAGTGGGGGAAAAAACTTGTGTTAGTTATTGTTGTTCAAAAAAATAGAAATTATATGTTAATATTTGCGAAGAATATTCCCAACATCATGCACAGCAGAATTATAATCCTGACCAAAAATAAAGCTGTTTCTTCAAAGTGAGCCAGCAAACATTGCTCCAGAAGTTGTAATATTGTTTCTTTTCCAGATACCATATCTGCTGTGATTGTCATTGCGGTTCCAATGGCACAACTGCTCCTTCTGCCATCTGCTGCCTTTGTTGTTACACAAAACCAGGGCAAGGCCATCCATGAGGGACTTTTTAAGTAGCGAGTGTTTCATGAATGTCTGAGTCAACCCAGCAGTTCAATGAGTAGCTATTTGTGTGTAGAATGTCTACTGGCAGGCTCCTCACTCCCCTGACCTTGGGATTCTACCCCTCCCTCCAATGTTTTCTTCTCCAGGGCCTTTTGATAATTATTTAACAATTTAATACAATGCTGGGATATATATATATATTCTTTTTAGCTTTCCTACTGCTGCTTTTGTTCTGCTTTATGGTTCTTTCTATCTGGAATATAGAATTATAGACAATGTTTTGAATGTATGTGCTGTAATAGGTTTGAGTTTAATCATTTTGAATGTTACTGTAACCTACTTTAGACTTCAACAGGAAACAATTATACCAATATTTCACACTAATATAAATAAATGAAGCTCTTGAGTTAAAAGTTTGAGAAGCCGTGTTCGGCATGAGTGAAAGGGCAGTATTCTAAAGAGATAAGTTTGGCAGCCACTTTAAAACACTCACTAAACATTCGTGGATTGCAGCTCACTTCATCAGATGCATTAAGCACAGTATTTCACAGGACAAGAAGTGATACACAGTCACCTTCCTGGAACCCAACACTCTTCAGGGGGCTGACAGATTATGCAAATTGAAATTCCAGGTATACAGAGGGATCCAGGCTGAATAAAACCCCACAGTACTTGATTGGAGTGCTATTTTCTTCTTCATTACTTGGAGGAAACATTGTGACTTAATTTGCTTTAAGGCAAGTGTTGCCAAAAGGATAACCGACTTTTCTTTTTAGCCATGTGGAAAAACCTAGCATTAAGCTATCTCAATGCTTATCAGAGGGCCCTCTATCTTTAAATAGAGGAAATGTAAGCTTTTGCATACCAATAGAAGATAGATACCTTAATTACATTTTAATAGCATCAGGGCTGTTTCATTTGCATTTCTGCCTGAGGTGCATAAAGATCTTGTTACTCACTAAGTTGAGATAATCTTTAGAGGAACCTCTGTCTAACTATTTCCCTAGTTTATGTGTTTTTATCTTCTTGTATTTGTTTGTTTTGCACTCGAGAGCTGCTCAGATTCTTCTGGAGTCTGGAAACTAGATTACATAATAAACCAAGATTGGCATATTTAACTAGTGGAAGAACCTTACATGTACATAAGAATAAGTCAAGTGAGTGGACGGGGCAGGACTTTCATTTTGCAAACTTGTGAGTGGATTCATTACTTGGAGATGTTGGGAAACCACACCTAGGTCCCCCATCTCCAAGATTTGGACACCCCCACCCAGGTCTGCTGGCCTTTCAGAAAAAAGATAAGGTTGCAAGGATGGAGTGTTTTGGGGAACCCAGGTTTGTGTGTT
>JANHFL010004138.1:37081-58617 GCA_032468155.1 Oxyrhabdium leporinum
CTTATAAGCTGTAAACCGCCCCGAGTCTTCGGAATGGGGCGGTATATAAATGTAAAAATAAATAAATAAAAATAAATGATCTGTTCCTAAATTAAAATTTCCCTCTAGTTGGTATCTTTCGGCAATCCCACAGAGCAGCAGTGCCCAGCTTTTTTGGCACCAGAGACTGGTTTCATGGAAGACAACTTTTCCATGCACTGGGGGGAGGGGAGTGGGGAGTGGGAGTATGTTTTTGGTTTTACTTGCTTACCCGTCATTCACCAATAGCTGTGCAGCCTCATTCCTAACACAGATTGGGATACCCCTGTCATAGAGCGATAGAGACTTTTCTTCTTCTGTTTTTTGTCCAGGATGAATACACTATCTTGCCTCACTCGTTTATCATTGGCATCCATGGCTACGTGCTGGTCTATTCTGTCACATCTCTCAGAAGGTAAAAGGGCACAGATAGAGTCTGACTATGGTACAAGGCAGTTGGACAATGAGGTCCTGATGGAAACAAGGGAATGGCCTGAATTCTATAAGGTGGTGGCCCCCAACCTTTTGAGCACCAGGGACCAGTTCCACGGAGAAAGATTTTTCTGTGGACCGAAGGGTGCATGGTTTTGCGTGCTACTTGCATCCTGCTTGTTGGCGCGGCCCAGTTGCTGGCATGTTGCGACCCAGAACCAGTCCATGGACCAGGGGTTGGGGACGCCTGCTGTAAAGGTCTTGAGACAATGAAGTCCTTCCCGTAATACAGGCAGTCCTTGACTTATAACCATTAGTTTAGTGATTGTTCAAAGTTACAGCGGCGCTGAAAAAAGTGACTTAGGAGCGTTTTTCACACTTACGACTGTTGCTGCATCCCCATAGTCAAATGATTAAAATTTGGATTCTTGGCAATTACGTAGCATGTATTTATGATGACTGCAGTGTCCCGCGGTCCTGTGATCACCCTTGGCGACCTTCGGACAAACAAACTTGATGGGGCAAGCTACATTCATTCGGCAACCATGTTGCTAACTTAACAACTGCAGTGATTCATTTAATAACTCTGGCAAGAAGTCGTAAAATGGGGCATAACTCATTTAATGACTATCTTGCTTATTAATGGAAATTTTGAGCCCAGTTGTCATAAGTTGACGATTACCTGTGTTTGCAAGTCCACAGAAATGGGTTTGGGAAAGGCATTAAAGGCTTGGAACAATAGCCTTATTAGTCTCTCTAAGCCCAGGTTTGTCTAACTGGGATACTGTGTTCATATACCACCCTTAGTGTTTCTTAGTCACCTTGAAAGGCTTGTTTAGCATTTTTTAAAAATCTTCTAATCAAAAGCATTCAAATATACACAATGGTTAATGGCTTCCTATCCATAAGGGGCATTTTGGGGATAATGTTTTAAAATGTTTTCTAGCAATCCTTGGCTCACACTAAAGATAGAAAAAACTCTTCTAATCTTCTTTCTTGCCTTTCCCAGTTTTCAGGTGGTGAAGTCCCTGCACAGCAAGTTACATGAAAGCAGAGGGAAGACAAGGTAAACATTAACATGGCAGGTCAGGAAGGAATGCAACTCTTAAGGCAAGATGTTACTAGGGAACTCTTGTCTGAAAGGATGGGGTAGGGAAGGGTTCAGTGGCTTGCCATATCTGTGTAAACCTCTGGAAAGGTTAACTTGTGTACTCCAGATTCTCTCTCAGAAATAGATTCCAGACTGAACAACATTAGTACAATAAGCCACCTCTAAATGATGACACTTTTTAGGTTTATAGAAAACAAAGGTTTTGCATAGAATGCAGTGATACCGATAGAGAACTGGATTCCTCTGAGCATGTTCAGACGGCATTTCTCTCTAGTGTTTCAGAACCTCTGCAAATTGCAGATGCGTGGACTTCAACTCCCAGAATCCCCCAGCCAGCCTGTTAGCTGGGGAATTCTGCGAGCTAAAGTCTGCGTGTCTTAAAACGTGCAGAGGTTGTGAGACTTTTACACCAGGGAGTAAGCGTAGAACATGTAAAATGACAGGTGCATTTTTTTTAAAGTATATTCATTTTAGATAAAAGGCAAGGTTCATTGGAAAATGCAGATTGTCCTCAACTTACAATCATTCGTTTAGTGACCTACATGATCAGAATTTGGGCACTTGGCAACCTGCATATATATTTTAAGATGGTTGCAATGTCCTGGGTTCATGTGACTTACCCATCTGTGACTTTCTCAGTCTGGTTCTAATAAGCATAGGTGGGGGAGGGGGGAAGCCGGATTTGCTTAATGTGATTCATTTAACAATTGTGGAGCGATTCATTTAACAACTGTAGCAAAAAAAAAAAAAGTCGCAAAAATCTGGTGCAACTTACTTAACAACAGCCTTGGTTAGCAACAGAAATTTTGAGCCCAATTGTAGTGGTAGTAAATCGAGGTCTACCTGTGCCTTCAATTGCAACCCCATGCAAGGAAAGGTGTACCTGCAACCAAACATTCAGAACTATCCCAGCCATAGGCAGAATTGTTGCGTTAAGTTGCAAGCAAATGACCCCCTTAGATTTGACTGTGGAAGTTGGAAGTGAAGCGGGATGACTTCTCTGTTTAGCATTATAAGAAGCAACTTTTAGAAATGTTCCTCCTTTGTTTGGCAGGATGCCTGTAGTTCTTGTTGGCAATAAAGCTGATCTGTCTTTAGAAAGGTAAGAACTTTTGTCTATTGCTTAAGAAATGAAAGGTGAGGAATAAGAATAGAGATAGCTTCAATCTCTTTAAAAGATTGGCTTCATCTAAGTCATTTTTCTTTCTAAAGGAGTTTGAACTCTAGAATCAGAACAGACAACTTTTCTGGCTGGAAGAATTTTGGAAGTTTTGGAGCATGTTTGCAAAATAATTGCAGTGCACAAGAACTGGGATGGGTGGGTGGGGGGTAGTTTTAGTTACTTATTCCTAAATGGGCTTCCTTCTTACATTCCCTCACCATAAATTCTAATCTCTCCTGGCATTTTTTTTAAAGCAAGCTTAGAACAAAGGTGGTCACTGCCTTTTCTCAGGATGTGCTTTGATTTCCTTATAACCCTGAAAACCTTTTCTCCAATTAGTTTTTACATGCTTTCTTTCAACTGACATTCCTGGGCAGAAAAGTTTTCTCTTTGCTTTTATGAATAGCACACTGTATGTACCAATGGCAACATCCACATTCCTGCCATTCCAAGGAAGAATTTTATCTTAATTGGCCCCTTTTGTAAATAATAAACTCTGATGGATCAAGCTCCAGGGATAGGGCTGTGTGTTTCTGAAATGTTTATATCAAATCTAGAGAAAAAAATTAGGTACATTGTTTTTTATTTTTATTTTATTCAGAGAGTTAAGGTAAAATACAAACTCTAGAAAACAGAATGAAAAAGAAATTTTACAAAAACAAAACAAAAATAGACAAAATATTAAAAAGGAAAATATTGCATTAAAAGGGCAAAAGGCAGAAACACACACACTCTAGTAGAATACTGATATATTGTAACAATATTAGTTCCCCCCATCCCTGGGAAGCAGGCCCAAAATGTGTAAACTTCTACATTTATTTACAACCAATTTGACCTGTCATCTATCTACTATATATGAAAACAAACTGGTTAACAGGTGAACCAACAGCAAAGTTAAACTTCAAAGCCCTCTGTTAACAATCTATTATTGTATTTAACTCTCAGTGGCTTCTTATCCACCATAAATCACCAGAGTCATTATTTCTGCATTGTTTTTAACTCAATTCTTATGGATATAATGTTTTTGAAAATTAGCATTGAGTGAAAGAGCAGGCTTTGGGTGTTTACAAACTCCCTTATGCTGAGTAAAAAATAGTGTAGGGAAGTCCTGCAGTAGTGTTGATCTGTTGCGATCTTTATGCTGTGATTCTTTTTAATTAAATTTTAACCAACAATATCAGGTAACTAAAATGGTAAAAGTAAAGGTTTCCCCTTGCCCAGTCATGTCCGACTCTAGGGGGCAGCACTTATCTCTGTTTCCTAACCAAGGGAGCCAGTGTTGTCCCAAGACAGTTCCATGCTACGTGACCTGTATGTCCGCGCACCGAGGGGCACAGATGTTAACAGAAATCCAAGATACATAGAGAGAAGAAAACAAGCAAGGAGAAATACAGAAAATACAAATGAAATCTACTGCAATGAGAATAAAGGGACAGTTATTGTACATGTGAAAATTTCCTATATACTGTATATATAAAGTACACCAGATTATAACCTACTGCTATTGTGGTTATAATATATATGTCCATAAAAGTTACAGAGTTGTCTTTGGCGAGATGGGCACCCCACAAGTTTGATAAATAAATAGGAAAAAAAACCCGAAGTCGACTGCAGTATGACAATGTGGGTGAGGTTTTGTTTTGTTTTGTTTCTTAATTACTCCTCCTTTATTTTTTTAGTCGTCAGGTAAAGACGGATGAAGGCCGGAAACTTGCTGATTCTTGGGGTGCTGTGTTTTTGGAATCCTCAGCAAAAGAAAACCAGGTATGACACTGATTTCACCTAAATTAAAGGGTGTGGGGGGGGAAATAAGATCTAAAAGCCATAACATGCCACTTCAAATGCCTGTGTCAATCCATTGTGCTTTCTGCAACACACGAAGGATTTTTCACAGGTTTAATTTTGAACAGAATGAGCGCATGGGTTGAGTTCCACCTTGAAGAAAAGAGTAGCTAAGAGTCTTCTTTGTCCCAATGTCTAAATATAAGCAGATAACCTTGTTCTTTTTTTATACTTCTTAGTAATTTCACCAATCGGAGGCAAACAGAGGCACAAAACTAATGCTCTCTAATGGAGAAAAGAGGGAGATTGTTCTCTGTTGTCTCCTCAAAATAAGAGGGGAGCCTAGTTTTCCCAACAAAATAGCGGAGCTCCAATCGAATACCTGTCAATGTGACAAGGGGTCAGTAATGTTATGAGTATTGTGGTTAAGGAACCGGGCTAGACACTGGGAGATGGTGAGTTCTACTCCTGCCTTAGCCATGAAAGCCGGTTGGGTGACTTTGGGCCAGTCACTCTCTCTCAACCCACCTCACCTCACAGGGTTGTTGTTGTAGGGAAAACAGGAGGAAGGAGTCCCACAGGTGCTTTTTTCAAGAGGCAAGTGGACTTTCTTGTTTGGACTGGACCACTTCATAAATGCATGGCACAACAGAACAAACCCATCAGGACAAGATTCAGCAGTACACCTTCATTTAAAAGACAAAGGCCACTCTTTTGAAGACAGCAAAGTCCACATTTTGGACAGAGAGGGACCCCTGGTTTGAAAGAGGGGTCAAAGAGGCCCTCTATGTCAAAATTGGACAGCCCTCTCTGAACAGAGGGGGAAGGTGACGACGTCCTCTATCTCCAGTTTACAACACAGTCCTTTCAACAGTTCCAAGAAGGCTCCACACCTTCACACCTATTTGCATGACTCAGATGACCCTGAGGACACACATAGCTTCAAGGGCTCTTTAAAAGAATGCAAATGACCAGCTGTCTGCAAGGAGCATAAATCCTTCCATTCTCCACCACCCAGTCAGAGCTGAAGAAGCTTCTTGGATGAGAAGCGAAATGTCTTCAAAGAAAACCCAGAAAGTCCAGTTGCCTCTTGAAAAAAGCACCTTTGGGACAACCATGACCTGGATGGCTGGGAATCTCCATAGACGGGAGGAGGGAGGTATATTGGATATGTTCACCCACCTTGAGTTATTGGTAAAAACAGCAAAGACAGGAAACAAATAAATAAAAAGTTCTCTGTTGCTTCTTAAACTCAGTTGTAAACTTTTCTCTTGGAGTGACTCCAACACCATCTTTCTTCCCTGCAGATGACTCAAGGTATCTTCACAAAAGTCATTGAAGAAATCGATCGTGTGGACAATTCCTATGGTGAACAGCGCAATTGCACCATAATGTGATGCTGCTTTCCCCCATCTGATGCTGCTCGGCCAGTGGGCGGGTGGGGGTAAAGCATAGACCTAGGCCAATTCAGGGCAGGTATTGTGGCTACCTAGAGCCCTGATCAGCAGGTCTGAACTAACTTACGGGTAACTCACATGCAGATACAATTATACCTCATCACTGGTCCTCCCTGGGAGGCGGCCATGTTTTGCACATTAGTTTGCTGGAAGCAATCCATGTATGTATTTCCTGTACATATATGTATATGTGTGTGTGTGTGTGTGTAACGTATTGCCAAATGTTTACAGAAGTGGGAGCCACAATAGGATCTAGTTATGATTTGTTATATAGGGACTCGTGTGTGTATTTATAACAAAAGTTACAATCAGCTCACCGGTTTACAAAAGGAACTGTTCACAACTCAATGTAACAGAGAGGCAGCTGAATGTAACATTTTCAGAGTGGGATCTGCTAAAGGCCAGTACTTTTGTTCGATAGTTTTGTTTTGGTGATAGCTGAGCCTTGGACCCAGACACGTAAGTCAGTTTTCAGTTGTAGCTCTTGCAACACGTGGCCTTATTTTTTTTATCAGGGTGAAATTTCATGACGCAGCCTGGATCCAAAGTTGGGTTCTTCTTTGCTAGAAATCACAATGGGGCTGAGGTCTTAGCGGTGCTTAGGCAACTTTTCTTTGGTTATATGCAAATAAATATAAACTTCTTTAAGAACAATATTTTTGTGGAGGAGGAGAGAACCTTTCGTTACACTTCAGTGCGTTAAACACTGTGCTAATTGCATTGAGCCTCTTTGTATAGCAGCTATCTAGTTTGGCTTAATAGTATGGGGGGGGAAAAAAGGCAAGACAAAATGGAAGTGCCCAAGCTTAACAAAAGTTTCCATGTCTTGCCTATAATTGTCGCCTTTTTTTGGAGGCTTTTTGAAATGCTGCAAAGGAGTTTGTAAGGCGGTAGCTGTAAAAGGGACTGTAAAAGCTGTAGCAGTGTTTCTCAAACTTGGCAACGTGGAGATGTGTGGATTTCAACACATCTTAAAATTACCAAGTTTGAGAATCGCTGAGTTTACAGGATAGAATTACATTTCATTGTTCTTTGGTGGAGAAAAACTGGGAAGGGAGGTTGCGTTCATGAATATTTTTCTATAAAATCCTGTGAAACGCTGCATGGTCATGCTGAGGTGCAGAAGCAAAGTTAAGGAGGAGCAATTTGAGCTGAAACTTACAGTTCTCGACTTCCTTTTTGCGAAGCTGCCTTGTTCCTTGAATTAGGCATGTTTGCTTAATATTGTGACATACACACAGGTGTGTGCGTTTTGTGTAGATAGATGTATATATAAGAATGAAAAAATTAAACTTTTTAAGTGGTTTCTTGTTGTTTAGGACAGGGGTCTCCAACCTGGGCAACTTTAAGCCTGGAGGACTTCAACTCCCAGGGACTTGAAGTTCGCCAGGCTTAAAGCTGCCCAGATTGGAGACCCCTGGTCTAGGAAATGGCCAGTCTCTCTGTTGATCTCATGCTTAGTCTGAGCCTAAATAGCATCGCTGTGGTTTTCCTTTGGCGTCTTTGGTTGACTTGGTTGGGCACACTTAAGCATTGTATTGAATGCTGAGAATGGGATTCCAGGCTAGAACTGAGCGCTGAATACTGAAGGCAATGAGTGTGCCTAAGTTTCGTGGACTGCAGGGTGAGCCTTTGGAAACGAGCTCTCCAGTGAAGCCCAATAAACTTCAGAAAAAGTGGGGAGGATTGCTTTGATTTGTGGAACGTTATGTCCATCTTAGCATCTTATCAAAGACACATCCTTTATTTTCATAGTTCTTCCTGCCAAAAGCTGGCCCTCTGTGCTGAGGGGACTTGAACCTTGGGCCCATCCTCACCTTTTTCTGCAGTCCCTACAAAGCTATTTTCCAGATGAAATATTTTTTTGGGTGTTGTGCCAATGCGTATGTTCGTTTTGGTGATGCTATTTTTCAGAAAAGCTTTTAGAGATGTTCCCAGAGTGTTTTTTGCAAGGCCACTAGGAATGCTTTTATGTATTCAGAATGAAATTGGATGCATAGATAGGGAAAGGGATGGATACGAGGTTTTTGTTGAAAATCCTAGTTTGGGAGGAATAGTCTCCTTGTACATTATCTTCAGTTGTAAAAATTGCTTTTTTGAATGAGTGCTTTGAGCCAATAGATTTATTGCTCTCAGAATGAACCCACCTGATCCCTGTACTTGGTGGGTGGCGATTTCATAAGGAATTTCTTTTGCATTTTATTGGGACTTCCAGGAATTACTGTTTCTGTGTGTTGTTGCTTCATTTCTACAGTGCTGACTATTTTCAAAAGATCTTGTTTTGAACTAAAACCTTCACTCCAGATTTCTTCCCTTCCTCTGTTAGAAATAAATGTGACTATTATTGCTAGCTCTAAAGGGAAATGTGTACAACTTTGTCCACATCTTTGTCATCTCCTGATTCTTTTTTGGCAGACTACAGCCAGGGCTGAAATATCTCACCCATCTTATTCTCTGGATCCTGCAGCATTTCCCCCATTAAACCAGATGGTGATGTGGTATCTCAACAAACTCCTGTATTATTGTATTATACATATTATTGGATAGAAAAGTAGCAGCTAGCAATCTGGCTGTCAGTTTAAGTAGGAAGAGAGTCGTGGATTTCCATGCCAAAATATCTCAAATCACATTGCAATAAACTAAAATAAATTGGCAAATTCTCTTCATGGAACAGAAAGAAGGCACTTCTTGGCCAGATTTAGGATTCCTAATTAAAAGTGATCTTTCCAAACAAGGTTTCATTTTCCAGGAGCTGAGTTTTGAACTTACTTGTCCTTGCACCCATGAAGCCTTGCTTTCAAATTGTGGGTCAGTTAAGGAGAGGGATGGGAAAAAACTGGGTGGGAGGAAAAAAATGAGCGTTAGCAAATCCAGGTTCTGCCATTCAGAATGTTGGCTGGCTTTGGCGGCCAGCAGCTCTCTCAAGGATTTGGATGCTGAGGGCTTCTTTCCAGCAATATCACCTGCTTGGAAAGTCTAGTCCAGGGCACAGAGGAGATGTTTAAAATAGTGCAGGCTGCCTCTATAAGCTCACTTAGTTGTGGAGTTCTTCCATTGCCCGTCCGAAGAGATATACAGTACAACTCTGTTACACAAGTTACATGGTTTCTTGCATTCTTTGGAGGATGCCCTGAATGGGGTGAAGCCTCTTTGTCTGCCCCAGAAACTAGTGTTACAAAGCTGTCTTGCTTTTGAATGTAAGTTCCTTTGGGGCTGTTTTAATGATGAAAATGTACAGTATGTTTCCTATGAAATAACTGTTAATGCTAGCTGTGAATTACAGCATTATTAGCAAACCTGCCGTTTATACAGTTGGGAAAGGCTGTGTCACATTGGTATCTATGCCTCTTTTACTGCCATGAACTGTATACTTGTGATTTACAGGAGTGCATCGTACAAGATTGAATTTGATGAATCCATGTGTTTAATTCCGAATCTAGTCTGCTTTATGTCAGTGAAAGGCAGCTTTGTAGATGTTCTTATGACTGGTAAGATAGAAGTTGGCTCTTCAAATGGCTGCCGTACAGGCCTGCTCAATTCCCTGGCCCAATGGGTTTTACTGTAGGATGTGATTTCTGTAAAGGTGGATTTATATTTTTGTTTTGCAAATCAGAATGAGGCTTAGGTTGCATTGTAAGAAGCATTATGGAAATAAAGATGATGCCAGGGCTTGTGTCTTGCTTTACACCGTGTTAGCTTTCCATTTTACTTGTCCCACTTTCAGCGTAAATACTCTATTAAAGCAAATCAAGATTTTCCTTTAAATGAGATTTCTTTATTGAAATTGCGAACATGGCATTAGACAATAGAACAAGGACTGGGAGTGAGTTTCCATGCTTTCCTTTATTTCTGTAATTAAACTCTTGTTTTCCCTTATGGCTTCAGCCTCCTAATTAAGGCTGCCTTTACATTCTCATTTATGTATACAAAAGGAGGAAAGACTTTCAAAATGGTTTAAGGTTGCAAGGATTAAATTTGCACATTATACATGTGTAACATGTACATGTAACCATGTTTAACAAGACACACCATACGGCTTATGTCAAACTGGATTTCTTTGAGCAGCTGGGTCAGCATTGTAGTTCTCTGCGGGCCGGCGGGGTGGAGGGGCAGGCACGGATGGCTCCTGCAGCCCCCCGCTGGCCAAAACAGGGCTCGGGGGGTCTGCACGTGGCCCCCCTGTGCCTCATATTCGGCCTCCATGGCCTCCTGCAGCACTCTGCTGGGCCGTGTGGCTGCGGCCTGTTTTAGCTGCCAGAGGCACCACTGGCCGGTCCTTTGATATTTCCAGGCCAGCCCAACAGGCCGGATTTAAGCACCCTTGACTTACGGGTTTAACAAGCTCCACAATTTAACAAGAGGCACGCTGGGTTAGCACAATATGTGGGCCAGGTCATTGATGCTACCTGAATTTGTTGGACATTGCAAAGGAGGTTTCGTGAGAAGTAGAAGCAGCAACTTGAGCTTGATGATTTCTATGAGTTCCAGCTAAATATTTTGTTCTGATAGCTCACCGTTAATGTGAGCGTGGCCTATACAGAGGTATCCAGACATGGCAACTTTAAGACCTATGAACTCAAGCTCCCAGAATGCCTCAGCCAGCCATGCTGGGAGTTGAAATCCACAAGTCTTAACTTTGCCAAGATTGGATGTCCCAGACCTATATGATCAGTGGCTCCCTGCCTATTTTAGCCCACTAGGCCTGTGTCTAGTGGAAAAAAAACAAACACAAATGTACCTCTACCTTTTATCAGCTGTGTTGGGAACTTGGCAATGAGCTGTCTTGCTGAGCACCCAAAATTGAAGTAGTTTTGGGTTCCAGGCATCTTTGGTACTTGCTATGCTTTTTCCTGTTGCTAAGGGTAAAACTAACTTGGTGCTAATTGCGTCAGTTACGTTATTAGCAACACAGGAGCAGTATTGAGCCACTGCCATCCTGGGTTTTGACTTGCTTTGAGGTAGCATCAGCAGTTTTAATGAATTTCCTGGGAAGCAGCCCGAATCTCACTTGATTGCTTCCTCTTCTTTCCCATATCTGACCCAAAGAGCTATGGGAGAGTTGATCGCAGCCATCCATTTCAGGGATGGTGAGCTCCCGCTCTTTTCCTGACATCTTCCTTATGCATTAGGCTGTGCTTACTGAAGTCCGTGCTAAGTCAGAGGATAGCTTGTGCTCTCCCATAAATCAGGACACCAATGCCGACAGCTATTCTTCTGGGTCAAGAGGCGGCAACTGGTAGCCCTCCAGATGGCTGAATTATAATTGCCAGCATTCCTCTCCACTGGCCCTGCTGGGAGTTGTGCTTTAGTATCTGGAGGTCCCCAGGTCTTCTACCGTTTTGGAGTTGGATATTTCTCGAGGGCTATGGTGGTCTACCATACCAAGAACTAGCGCTTAGGGCACAGGGATGCAAAATAGAGATAGTTTCATTCTAGAGAGAGAGCAGCCATAGTAAAGTAGGGAAAAGGGGCCTTGAGATGATACAAGACAGAGCAAGGCATGTCATGTACCTTTCTCTGTGTCACTAAGGGCTTCCTTGTATGGGAGATTTCATAATCAAACCTGTGTTTGTATATGGAAAAATTATTTCAATCCACTAACTGTACTGGACTTTTGCTTCCTGGAACCTTGATGCTCTTCTAACATTCTGGCCAGCCTCATTGTTGTCTGCTTAGAATCCACACTGCATTTTATAATAAATGCATTTATGGTACTAATGCTCTGTTGCAAGGATACGGGACCCATCTGTTGGCAACAAGTGTACAGCTTTTTAGAGGGCAAGTCTGCAAACTTTATATTTGGAAAAGTAAAACCAAGTGCTTCTGGAAACAAACATGTTCAGAGAGCCATGAGCCCCCATTATTTGAAACCATTCTTAAAATTTGTCACTGCAGTTGCAAGTGCAGGAGTCGCCCAAAATTTGATCATGTGACCCTCGGGGCGCTGCAACAGCCATAACTTTGATAACAGTCATAAATACCATTTGTTCAGCACAGTCATAACTTTGAAAGGTCGTTAAGTGGGGACAACCTGTGTGTTATAAATAGGCACATTCGAACATTTTTGAAACTATGTAATTTTTGTTTTGGGTTACATATATATACATTAAATATTGGAGCCCACTTAACAGTTTTAGGTTTGCATTTTATGGTAAACCGGTATGTCAACTGTGCAGACTTATAGGTCCTAAACTACTCCCAGTTTGCCGATAGGCAACCAACTGGCAAACGAGAACAGATTAAGTAGCTTCTTTTTCTCCCATCGTACAATTTTGACTATTAACATGTTGATACTGAAATGGAACAAGAATGTGGAAGTTTTCATTACTGGAAAAGGTGCCATGAAAAGGAACAGATTGAGCCAAAACAATAACATTTGACTGAATACAGTGTGGAAGGCAAACTTCTGATGTGAAGCTTTATAGGTATCCAACAAGGCTACTTTTTTTGCTTCTACAAGGTTTTGCAGTCAAATTATGCTCATGATTTTCACATTGAAATGATTGGTGGCATCTTGCTCCACATCAGTATTTATTGCTCTACTGTATTGTATACTGTAAATAAAACAAGAAACATGAGAAGGTGTATGTTTTTTTTTTTAATCATTGTGGGTTAAAAATTACACTTCTGATTTTACAGAAGTAAAACCAAATTCCTTTCTCTTGGATTTGTAAGATCGTGACATTCCTCAGTAAAGTTCAATAAGTGCTTTCCTGACTATTTCAATAGTCACTACATCTACCTTCAGTAGGCAATTAAATGGTATTAGATATACTTAACAACTTAAAATACATTTCTCAGGAGAATCTCCCAGGCTCTTAGTCCTGCCCACATTTGGAGTATAGGCCTTGCCACACTGCACAAAACCTAATCTGTACTTGACCCAGTGGAAATGGTATATCGTTGCCCTGTAATATAGACGTTCCAGAAATATGTATATGCATTTTTAACTGGTGTAATCTGTATCTCAGCTCAAAGATGCTTTATAAGAAGTGCTTGTTGATAGTCATGGAGAAAAATATCATTCTTCCTCTCCAGAAGTTTGAGCATTCAGCTTCCAATATCTCCAGGCTATTGACATTGACAGCAAAAGAGACATTTACTCCAAAATATCTGAAGAGCAATAGGTTGCTTATTTTCTGCATAGAGGAAAAAAAGTTGTACATAGTCTAATTACACACATCACAGTCTACTTTATGACTGATTTAATTTTTTTTTAAAAACTTCAGATTTATGGTATTCTAATACTAGTCAAGTATCAAGTCGATCTAGAAAGCTGCTAATCCTAAACAAAAACCGCAAGGGAATTTGGTCTTTTGGTAACCAATGAAGAAGGATTTCTCCTGTCTCAAAACAGATTTAGGCAGAGATTTCACATCTGAAAGTCACACAGTGCCCTCTAGTGTCTAAAAGTTCAATTTAGTGTCAGTCTTGCCATATTAGGTGTCCACCTCTGTTGGGTTGAATAAAGTCCAATCATTTGGGAATGGTGATAAAAGTGGGTGGGGGAGGGGGGAGGCATCAGATTGAGGAAGACTGATTTTCTTTGATCCTTACTTTGAAATTATTCTTAACAAGCTAAGTCTTAGGTTTTGACAGACCTGTAGCCTTACTTCAGGCACTTGCAAATCAGTCCTGTGGAAATGTGTGTTAGTTTTGAATAAATGACCATCAGATATAAATGTAGATCAGCTTTCTTTAATCTGATCCTTTTCAATTTGGTAGATTAACTTTACTGACCGGAAACTGATGAGTTTAAGCAACACATCTTTGTTATAGTAGTAATAAAATAAGCACAACAGCGTTTCCATATGCATGCCAGGTCTACACAGAAACCCAGTGCAAATAATTTCACTACAAAATCAAATACCTTAAATACTCTTCAGATGCATGTTTAAAGCTGAGCAATACAATTATAGCAATAGCGCTTAGACTTAAACACCTCTCTATAGTGCTTTACAGCATACACTGTGAGCTGTAAAGGACACAAATGTCTGCATATTGCCCCCAATAACCTGGATCCTCATTTTGCTGACCTCAGAAGGATGGATGACAGTCAACCTTGAGATGGTCAGGATCGAACTCCTGCCTGTGGGCAGAGTTAGCCTGCAATACTGCATTATAATCCCTATGCCACCACAACGCAATGGATACAGAATATTAATTCAGTAAAAAACAAACATGATATTGGAAGGAACTAAGTTAAAACCGAATTGAAGTTCCTGCTTAGTACAGGATTCAAAATTAAAACACTTGAGTCTACTAGATGAAGAGCTGCTCATCTCATTTAGTAACTGATCCTCTTATTGAACTGTTATTGTTATGGAAGTTTAGCAATCGGTTGGCATCCGCCTGTCTGCAGCTTGCCTCAGATTTTTGGGCTGTAAAGGACAAGACACCCCACCTGTGTGGAGGCACCCCTTCAGGTGCTTGCCATACCAGATCTGTTCCAAAGACTAAAAGTATGTTAATTAACCATGTAAGAGTTTCCAATTCCATGTCTAAAACAGAGTACAAGAACAATTATACTGTGTCATGCAGTTTGGAAATTAGGCAGGATCAGCTTCCAATTTAACCAAAATTAGTAATTTAACCAAAACATGTTTACTTTCCTTAACTTTGCTCACGTGCAAATCCAGAATAGTAACAAAATTCTAGGCACTTGAGGCTTTGGAGGTTTCTTATTTAGGTAGTCCTTGACTTATGACCACAACTGAGCCCAGAATTTATGTTACTAAGTGAGAAATTTGTTAAATGAGTTTTGTCCCATTGTATGACTTTTCTTGCCACGTTTGTTAAGTGAATTACTGCAGTTGTTAAATTAGTAACATAGTTGTTAAGTGAATCTGGCTTCCCTGTTGATTTTGCTTATCAGAAGGTTGCAAAGGATGGTCACATGACCCCGGGACACTGCAACCGTGATAAATATGAACCAGTTGTCAAGCAGCCAAATGTAAATCACGTGACCATGGGGATGCTGCAATGGTCGCAAGTGTGAAAAATGGTCATAATATTTTCAGTGCTGTTGTAACTTTAAGCAGTCACTAAATGAACTGTTGTAAGTTGAGTATTACCTGTAGGGGTTTTTTTTCCTCCTCATCCCTCCATTGATGTAGAAGAAAAGGTTAAAACAGGTATAGAAAAAAAGGCACCCCCTCTCCCTCTCCCTCTCTCTCTCTCTCTCTCACACACACACACACACAGACCTACAATCAAACAGCCAAAATGTCTTTTTGTTATAACAAGGGCAACTTTGAAAGACATGCTCATTTCATTTTCTAGGTAAGGCCTCTGTCTCATCAGATCAACAAATGCAATCAAATTTGCAAGACCCACATTAAGGCACTGTGACAGAGACATGCATACTATACTTATCTGCGGTGGATAAGCTGTCAAACAGAGTTGATTATTTTCATAGCAAACCAGTAGCAGGAGCAGTTATGGCATTTTTGATATTCTAAATATCTGCACTGTTTAAAAATCTTTTTCCCATTCCTAATTGCTCCCTGCATTAAACAAACAAACAAACAAAACCAAGATCTATACAATTTGGCAATTATTTGCTGCTGTTATGGGACAGATTTCTGACTAGTTTTGGTCCCAGAATTCAGCTGCCTAAATCAACCTCTGCCTTTCTGAAAAAGCTCTGGGCCAGAGGTGCTTAGTGGTGTTTGGATCCTGAAATAATCCATCTATTAATATTTAAACAGGAGATCTGGGAGAACGGCAGATGTGGGGCTTGCTAATCTTTTTCCACTGAGAACACCGAGGAAACTCATCCCATTTGCTAATCCTACTGTTTGTCTGTTGACCTATTGAGCAGAATAGTTCTATGGATGTCCTTTCCGCATGTAGGTTTTGAGCAGTAGAAATGTGCCTCCTTTTAACACCCTGGCCTTCCTGCTCAACTTCCTTACAGTTAGCAAATTACACCCAGTTGCCCAGGTAAGTTACCCCCCTATGGACTCTAAACCAACAGTTCTCACAATGGGCCTTGGAACTCACCAAGCAAGGAGAGGATTAAAGCTGTGATATTAATGCAAATTGGACTATCTAATTCAACCATCAGCAGCATGAATCTTAAGAGACAGAAATACAATCAAACACTTGTTTTTCTTATGGAAGCTCTCCTGTAGTAGGAATCAATGTATGGTTAACTGCTTTTAGAATACGATGTATTTATTCAAAATACTTCAAAGACAGCTTTAAAGGTAAAATGGCTTCCAAACACAGGACAATGGCAAATAATAACCAATAAAACAAATAACCCAGCCAGATAATACAGCATTAACTATTCAGATAAAACAATCAACAAAGCAAAACAAAAACAAAACCCGAAATAAGTAAGATTTTAGTAAAAGCTTAGAGTGATGGGGTTATACAATAGAAACGTGTGTGTATTTATAAATATTTACTTATAAAATACTGCATTTGTTTATAAATACATACGCAAGGTTTCTGTTGTAGAAGCTGCATTAACTGTTCCCCCCCCCCCCAAATTGGTTATTTTATGGACCAAGACCAAACCAGTAAACACTAACATATTCAATAGTTTTAAAAGGTCATATAGTATAAATTACACAGAAGCCACAAAGTTGTGAGGAAGGTATCAGCTGCTTTTTGTAACATTTTAATTGACATTGTATAGAGTGGACATTTGAACGGAACAAAAAATGCTGGTTCGACCTCTATTTTTGAACAGATATACATCTAATTTTCATACAGAGATTTGAAACGCTTTCCAGTTATAGCCCTGATGGATAATGTATCAATTTAGGCCACAGAAAAAGGCCTACGAGGAGCTTACATCATCTTTAAAAAAACAGCAAGGGACACCCTAGGAGGAAAGAGCAAGTTTATAATAGAGATGGGAGATTCTGTCTCTACCTGCCAATCTTGTGAGGTAGTCCAGATAAGATGCATATTCAGGACTGTCTTTATTGTAAGGTTACATTAAGAGAATCTTGCAAGTCTGAAAGTGCCCCTCCCTCTCTCCCTTCCAACAGGTGGTTAAGGCTCTATGACGCATGCGCAGCCCCACTTTTGATATGGAGTGGTTGCATCATCAGTAGCCATGGGGTAAGAGGAGGAGGAATGCTTGAGTTGTCAAAAACAAACCTCAACTATGTTGTTCATATAAAGATTGAAGAGCGAGCAAGCGCAAGATTGCATCCTGGCTTGACCTCTTGACAGGTAACAATAAGTTCTGTCAGGTCCCCATTACTATCACCATTGAGCTTTATGATACTGCAGTGTCTTTGTGTAATTGTATAATCAATGCAAGTAGATGATGATCTAATTGTTGAGGCTGTTAATTTTGTCATGAGTTTCTCCTGGGATATGGAATCAAATGCCACCTTCAGCTCTAATAAGGTGATATAAAGGGCTCCAATTGGGAGATTATTAGTGGCATAGCAAGGATCGGCAGTGGGAGGTGGTCCACACCAGGTGCAGGCAATAAGGTGCAGGCTGTATTGTCTGCAACTTGTGGATTACAAGGAGACTATCTGGTGGGGATGGAGTTGGGTCGCTTCTGCCAGCCTGTTGATCAGCTGTTTGACAGTTGGCGCTGTGGCACAGCAACACCAGAGAGGGTATTAAAAACGATCCCACTCTGGGCTTCAAATATGCTAGGTATGCTACTGTACAGCATTTCTCTGCTAAATGGTGTAGAATTATACACTGGGTTATTGTTGAATATGCAAACCTGAAACCAGCCTGCTCAGGCACTGGGATATTCTCAGAAGGCAGAAAACATTTTTCTTGAACCTTCAGAATCATGTCCAATATATCGCCTAAAGAATGTCTGAGATTTGCTGGTGCCTATTTTTAAGATTTGTTGCTTAGGATAGTCAGGTGTAAGGAAATTCATTATTGGTAGATGTGAGCTGAAAAAATTGACTCCCTCTCCCCCAAATAACATTCACTGCTGCTTCAGTGACCAAGTTGTGATATAAACACATACAGGTAGTCTTTGACTTGCAACCACAATGCAGTCCAAACTTTCTGTTGCTAAGCAAGACAGTTGTTGAGTGAGTTTTGTCCCATTTTACGACCCTTCTTGCCACAGCTACTAAGTGAATCATTGCAGTTGTTAAATCAGTAACACAGTTGTTAAGCGGATCTGGCTTCCCACGGATTTTGCTTAGATCCCGGGATAGTGCAACTGTCATACATATGAGCCAGTGGCCAAGCCGCAGAATTCTGATCACGTGACCATGGGGATGCTACAATGGCGGTAAGTGTGAAAATCAGTCACGAGTCACTTTTTTTAGTGCTGTTGTAACTTTGGTCACTACATGAATGGTCCTAAGTCAAGGACTATCTGTATGCTGTAATTCTATATTGCGAGGCTTGAATAGCAATCCAGACTGATGCGTAACATAGTTTTCTGGAAGACAACACTTTTGTGGGCCATGATGGGCTCAGTCAAGAATCCTGCAGGGTTCTCTTACCAGTTTTAAGTTCTCATAAAGTGACTTGTTCAAATATAATTTCTGTAGTTCTAATTTTTAATATTTCCAAAATACTTAGGACCGCTTTGAGGGAACCTGTTGAGTCAAATGTACATCTAATTGCTTGTGAATATATGGCTTAAATTGTTGCACCTTTATCTGATCCATTAAATCAAGAAGTCAGCCTCACTGAACAGGACTGAAGTGAATGGTCCTTGACATACAACTAGGCACTCAATGACCATTTGACGTTATGATGGACCATTGGAACATGAAAAAGATACTTACAACCTAGATGACGACTGCATTTTGGGCACTTGGCAACCAGCCTGCAATTTACAATGCTTTTGCTGGAAACTGCTATTTTCTTCCACTTATCCGCAAAAAACCACCTATAATGAACAATGGGTTTGTTAACAACAATAGTATTCTCTTAATGACTGCCACAAAAAATGTTGCAAAACTGGTGCAGTAGTGTGACAAGCCACTTAATGACTATCACAACATAGACTCCTTTCCGGTCGTAAGTCTGGAATAATAATATTCAGAGAGCCCAATCTCATAATGACAACAATGCTAATAGGAACAGCCATATAAAATACAGCAACAGTCTTGAGTTCAGCTGATCCCTCATGGACACATTTCTCTAGTTTTCTCTTCAAGAGCACACAAGTAAATTGCCATTGCTGTCTTCCATAAAATGCATTTATTTTATTAAGTACTATCCCCAGGCTTCACTCCCCCCACCCGCCACCCCCCATTCTAAACCCACAGATGCAGATCCCTTGGATCAAAGTTTCTTAATTGAACTCTGAGACTGACTGTGACTGAGCAGTCTGGGCCTGGTACAACCATATAAGAATTTGAAGGCCAGAGGCTGTGATCAAACATTAGGCAGTGATCTTTTGGATCACTATGTCTGTGTGTGCGCGCGTGTGTCTGTGAAGGTGCTTCATGGCTAAATATAGCCCAGTTTTGGATACAAGCTGAGTTGGATGAGTTCCCATTGTCCTTGGGAGGCCAGCTGCCTGCAGTCCAACCAAAGACTCAGCATGGATAGCACCTGTAGTACACAGGATACACTAATCTGTTTGATGAGGGACCAAAATATTAGTGACATGGGAAATGCCATGTCAAGCCCTAGTGATTGCTGAAGCTTGCCACTATAGGGAGAGTGACAAGAAACATATTCAGAATCAGTGTAAAGTACCATTCTGTTGCAGATATGAAGTTTTTATTAACAACTCAATACCACGGATAACATAAGCAATAATAAAGAATATTAAGCATTGCAAAAACATGTTACAGGTAGTCCTGGACTTACAACAGTTCGTTTAGTGACTGACTGAAGTTACATCATCACTGAGAAAAGTGACTTATGACTGATTTTCAAACTTATGACCACTGCAACATCCCCAAGGTCACATGATCAAAATTTGGAAGCTTGGCAATTTAGTTCCTATTATTTACAGTTGCAGTGTCCCAATCTATCATCCTAATCTCTAAAAGAGACCTGTCTCATGCTCCAGAAAACCTTTTTTGAAAAATAATTGTTTATTATAGGAAGTGGGAGTACACACCATTTTTCTTTAGGAGAAAATACACACATATAAAGCAAGTAGCTTTACACTCCTCCCCAAAACGAAGTAAAAGTATAAGTATAAATAAAAAATACCAGCACTGTGAAATGCAAAGGAAATACTATAATCATGAATAATACTGCAATGGATTTCCAAAAACACAGGACCAGCTCAGCTGAGACAAAACAATATAATCATTTTATACTATTCAGTCCTCACTTCTGAAAAGCAAAGGTTAATGACTCATACCCATTTCACCACTTGGTTAGCCTTTTGCAGTGCATCATTCATTCGTTCATTTGTTCGTTCGTTCGTTCCCCATCTCACCAAGGTGACCCCTCAGAAAATGGCTGGTTCAAATTGGTGTAAACTCTTACAGATGAACTGTCAATATAGTCAAATCATGTTAACAATACATGTTGGAAATACCATTACAAAGGAGGAACAACTCATCCTACATGGCGGTGAAGTTAAAACAAAAATCCAGAAAAGTATTGGAAAAAAATACATCAAAATATTCTGAAAATTCTCAAAATAAAATTTACACTGAAGCCACAAATATTTTATTAGAAATAATTCCAGAAAACATAATTGAGAAACACAGTTGAGTAAGACATGTACTGATAACTGCAAGAACAAATATGGTACAACATTGGAAAAGGGGAACCTGGCCAATGGGAAACTAAAATGTAAAAATATGAGCAATAGCAAAATTAACAGTATCTAGCAGAGTTCCCCAATCTATGTGGCTTTGCAGACTGGTGGGGTGGGGGGAACAGGGGATGGTTCTGCACAAATTGAGCACACTTTCCCACTTCTCACGCAACTGGGGATTAAGTGCGCACACACGCACTCACCCGCCACTTCCACGGCCTGGTTCTGAAGGGCTCAAGGCAGTAGTAGTGGGCCACAGCCCGGGAATTGGGAGCCCCTGATATATAGGGTATAGCAAAAGTCAAGCTTCATAGACAATTTATTATCAATTATATTAAATGTTTGAATTGGCTGCCATTTTCTTTTAACTCTTGTTTGACGCATGAATCTTTCAACATACCTAAATACAGTACAGTAACACTTTCTCAGGAAAAAAATAATGAAATATATAGGGTCTGACTTCTGGTATATCTTGTGTATCCATAATATGATAATATCCAGTGGTCCAGTGGCTAAGGCACCAGGCTAGAAACTAGGAGATGGTGAGTTCTAGCCCCACCTTAGGCATAACTGCTGGCTGGCTGGCTGACTTTAGTCAGTTATTGTCTCTCAGCCCCATACACCTCACAGAGTTGTGGGGAAAATAGGAGGAGGAACGAATATGAAGTATGCTCACTGCCTTGACCTGTTAATAATAAAGGTGGAATATGAGCATAAATTTAACCAAATTTATGGTTCACCGTAAAGAATAATTATCTAGATGCAGTCGTTTGTTTGCAAAACAAGAGAATAAGTTATTAGAAAGTTTTCCATTATCTATCTATCTATCTATCTATCTATCTATCTATCTATCTATCTATCTATCTATCTATCTATCTATCTATC
>JANHFL010004138.1:58717-81428 GCA_032468155.1 Oxyrhabdium leporinum
ATCTATCTATCTATCTATCTATCTATCTATCTATCTATCTATCTATCTATCTATCTATCTATCTATCTATCTGCCAATCAATCATCTATTTATTTAAATAATTTATACAGCAGCCCATCTTTCAATCAACTCTGGGAGGCTCCTAATAAAAAATCATATAAAATCACTTAAAACTATAAAACTCAACCAGTTAAAACATTAAAAAAATGAAACAAAAACCTTTATGTTTGTTTTATTCTGTCACTATCTAATGTAGACTTTCTTTTTCATTTGAATTTCACCAATCAAACAATAAAAGTTTTTTTTTAAAGACTGGTTCAAAATATAGTAGCCTACTTATTGATTGGTATTAATTGCTATGAGAATAAGAATTCTTAAGAATCCCCTTCAGTAACATTCATATTCTGTTATTCCAGAAAAGTATGTACTGAAATTTATATATTTTAATGGAAAATCTGTACAGAAAGCTGCAGTAATCCAAAATGAAGATTTCTAAAGCATAAAATTATGTATTTGTGCATTTGGTAGTAAGACTAACTCATTTTTGCTAGAACTATATAGACATTTTCTTCATGGTTGGAAGTAAACCTCATGCTTTTGTTACTTGGAAAAATTAAATGTGTTTGGTCAAATCTATTATTTAAGATTTTTAAGAACACTAAAGATAGGCAAAGGATTAATCAAACTTTTATTTCCTCCCTATATTTATATTCTACCTCAGGACTGCAAACAGAACCATCACATTAATTTATATAAAACCAATTGATCAGAAACACACACACAGCATCCAAAAAATAGAGATGAATCTATAAAATATATTTTATGAATGAACCCTAATATATATACCGGTATATATTTCAATTATGATAAAAGCAAGCCATGAGTTACAATGTTGCATGAACCAGGCCCAACAGGCCTTTCAGCAATTCCTTACTAAAACTTCCGAAAATTACTCCCCTCATATTACAAATATTCATAATATTTACATTCAAAAACTCCCAGAACAAAAAGGCTGAAGCTAATCCATAGTAGGTTTTGACAACCAGAAAGGGCCTATTTGCCAAAATATCTGGCTGCATCCAATTACTTCATAGTGGCAACATGTGGAAAACAAAGGCATTCAAGTTTTTGATGACTGAACATGAATTCAGAGAGGAGGGGAGACACTTTTAAAGGTCAGTTCCCAGAGACGGTATTAGTGTCTAATATTAACATTTAGCGTGCAGTATTTTGGAAATAATTAAGAATGGAGGCTTTAGAATGAGCAAAGGCCCAAGAAGTGTACAGTATCTGCACCTCTTGAAAGCAGCTATGTCTTTTTCTGGGGTTGGGTGACAGCCTGCTGAGAAAGAAACCTGGCTGCACTAACGAGCTACAACGAGGAGCTAACGTTTAACGTCTGAACACTCTACAGCGTCCATGCGGAGTCCAATCCAGAACATTGCACAACTACGTGTATACACCACACACACCAACATTGCACCGCCTAAATACGTGTGTACGCCACCCACCCACCCCTACACACCATCTCCAAGAGAACTTTACAGCACGGTGCAAAAAAAGCATGTTCTTTCTTCCGTGCGGAGATCTCCGATTGAATCGGTCCTATCGGAAACTCTGTAGAGCCTCGACCAGTCAGGGTCGAACTACCCGACCTAGAAAGGGCCGATCCAATCTAACGCAGCTCCTTACGTTGGGCATCCTCTTCCCAGATCTGGGCAACCAAGATCCATAGAGATCGAGTTGGATCAATTTCCTTGGAGAGGCGCCGGACAAATCGACGTGCTTTCAAACGAGCAGAAATCGCTCGAAAGACAACTCCCAAGCCCCTCCACCCCGATCTCCCCCACCGCCTCCCCACCCAAGAGTCCCGGGGAAGAGTTGTATAAGCTACGACCGCTGGAGGGCGCAGCGGGACCTCACTTGGAAAAGTCCCCGGGGCCGGCGCCTGAGCGAGCGAGCGCCCCCTTTTGGCCTCGGCAAAAAGGCTTTTCGTCCACGGCTCGAGCCAAAATGTCCTGGATCTTCCCCTTTTTTATTGTTGGTTGCTTGGGATATCCTTCGCATCTGCGAGGGGGAAGCCGCAGCGCTGCCGTCTCCTGCGAGAGGTGCACCTGTCCCGGTCCTCTCCCGCCAGCTCTCGGCCAGGGTGGAGAAAGGAGGAAGGGACCTCTGAACCCATCCCACGTGCTTTTGTAACCACCCGGCCCGGGCATCGGAGGGTTAAAATCGGCGAAGTGATCCGGCCACCGAAGCGTGCGCTGTGGCTCCGTACGGACGCATTTCTCACTTCCCCCGCGCCATTTCGGCGTGTTCTTCCGCCACCCGAGCTTCCAACACAAAATAAGTACTGGGTTGTTTCCTTTCGCGAGGCCGTCGCACCATCTCGCGCCGAAGGCGAGGGGCTCGAATTGGAGCAGGCTTTAAGCTGGTCCCTTTCCGTCCAACGGGGAGAGGAAGCAGATCGAGAAAGGGGGCCGAAGAGGAGGGACAAGTCCCTAACTCCGGGATCCCACCCTCCCTTTTGCATAGAAGGAGGAGGAGGAGAAGGAGGAGGGAGGGGGAGGTTAAGCAAACCCGGAGCTGGCCCAGCAGGACCTACTTTCCTCTCTGAAAATGGCTGCCTCGGTGAACACTTTCTGTTCAATTCCTTAAAGCCCTTCGTTGGGTTGGGGGGGGGAGCGGAGGGGGGGAATAAAGCTCAGCCACCGATGCTTCTTCGACTCCCGTTCTCTGCTCGAGCTGAGGATTAGAGTGCGAAGGGAGCAGGTGAGAAGTTTAAAAAAAAACAAACAAAAAAGGAAGGAGAGAGCGAAACAGGAAAAGAAAGAGAAGAGGCCTGGAACAGAAGCTAAGGAGGAGATTAAAAGGGGGGGGGCGGACAAAAAAAAAAGAAGGGGAAATTTCCCCCCAGGCCGATAACACGGAGCAAAGCTTGGGTTGCGGCGGCTTTTTATTCGCGAGAGAGAGAACGAGAGAGCGAGAGCGGGGCGATGAGGGCATTTAGCCTGCTTGGGGAAGGTTCAGGGGTGCAAATGATGATGGTGATAAGCTAAGGCTCCGGGTTAGTTTGGTGCTGCGGGGCCACAGCGCGAGGGGAGGCTTTGCAAGGCGGGAGGGAGGCAAAAGTATGAACGTTCCAGCGGACGGGAAACTCTGAACGTTCGCTTTCCCTCCATTCGCTCCCCTTCCCTCGGGAAAACCTCAGCGTTCCATCCGGAGGGCTCCGGCGTTCCATCCGGCCTCCCAAGCGGTCTGTTTTGGGCGCCTCTCGTTAGAACAGGGGAGGGGGCGAGTGGGAGGTCTAGGAAGGGCGACCGAGGCAGCTCCGAAAGCAGGGATCTATCTCTTCCTCGGATGCGGCTGCTGGAAGATCAAAGGCAAACCCGGAGCTCCCTTTGTGTGCCGTCCTAGGAAGATCTGGCTCGTCGCTCTTTTCTTTTGCCTTATTTTGAAACTCCGAACTATTAGTGGTGGAAGGAAGCCGAAGCACCCTCTCTGCCTTGTGTAAGGGGGCTGGGCTGCCTGGCTCTTTTTTTTTTCCTTCCCCCTGGGTGGAGAAAAATCTTCGGATATTTGGATTTAGCATCCTTTCTAAGCCTTTTTTTTTTAATGTGCTTGTGGGTTTGTGTGTTGTTGTTTTTCCCCCTCTGAGTGGCTATAAGTAAGCAACCAGCATCTATTGGGCATCTCTTTTTTTTCTTTTTTTTTTGGAAAGGAGGGGACAAATGCAAATCTTTCCTTTCCCCCCCTTTTCGATTTTTGGGATAATGATTTCTGCTGTATCTTGCCTATGGATTTTGGCGGGTGAGAATTTCTGGATCGTCTTGTAAAAGAGAGGTAGGTGAGGGTTTGCATTTTTTCTAAACACCCCCCCCTCCCCCCCCCCGTGTTGATTCCTTTAACTGTATTTGAATATCAATGTTCTTTGTATCTTAAGGCTGTATTTACTTCAGTTTTTTCAATCTTTGTTGATTTATGTAGCATTTTGGTGCATGAGAAGAAATATGTTTAGAAAGTGTTCAGGAAGGGTGCATGGTAAAAGGCCTTAGAATTAGATCGATCACAACAAGCAAACTGAAAATATGTCTATGTACCCTTTAAGCCTAGGCCTCATGTTTCCATTGGCTTATATAAATAAGTGACTGTGTGGTGGATGATGGTGGTGGTGGGAGGTATGACTCCCTTTACATCCTTATTGAAATAATTGAGTTATATATTTTTCAACAGGAGGATCTGTTAATTTATTTTCCTGCCCATTGCATATCTGCTGGTATGTTTTGCACAAAGAATTAAGCCAAGGGGGACTGTATTTGTGTGTGGGGTCAAAATGGTTGGTCTCATTGTATTATTCTAAAGGGTGGGGGGAGATAGAATTAGAAAGCATTTAACACAGAGGTGGAAGTGTTCATTCCTCTCCCATTAATTTACATTTCTGTTTTGTTTGATTGGGCATTCGGATTAAAACGATAGGGTTAGTTTTTAATGTTTCTTAACTCAGCTGCATCTGTGTGATGGGGTTTGTTTAAATGGAGAGCTTAACTGCCCAAGAGGTTATGGCTGCTCCTGGATGGAGTCGCTCCCTTCTGTCCCTTAGATAGAACTGCCCTCTTAAAAGCAGTGCTGTCCAGTTTTACAGAGTGAGCCAGAAGCCTGCTTTTTTCCAAAGCAAAGCAGCCAACTGGAAAGGCCTGCTGTACCCAGCGGTCCTTTAGCGACCAGTGCAGCCTGCATGGGATTATGGAGGACTCCAAAGAGATTTACCGGGAGAAGAGAGGGTGGGCGGAGAGGAGAATTGCATTGGCATTTTCTCTCTCCCTAAACCAGCAGGCTCCTAGGTGTTTTCATGCTTGGATACAAGACAGGATGGTGGGGTTTTTACACGGTCTCTTGAAGTTCAGATTCTTTCTGTAGGTTATTCTAAATGCAGAGTTGCATGAATTGAGTGGATAGCTTTCCTGTTCTGGTTTAATGGAGGACGGTTACTGACTTTTGTCCCTCTGGCTGTCAAAGGGGACTTTGTGGGCCACACCTGTTGCATGGATATCTGATCACTCACAGTTGGACCTATGCTGCCTGGGATTTAAAAAATGGAGAACTTTGATTTTTCTTAACAGTGGATAGAGAGCAGCTGAACAGCAACTGTTTTTTGAGGAGAGTTAATACGAAGGGACAGATTTCACTTGAGACTGCACTGGATGTTTAAAATCCCACTGCATACATAAATAGATTTGGCGATGTTATTACTAGTAGAAATGGCGATAGAGCTTTTCAGCCAGCAGTATTTCCAGAGCGTGTATGAAAAAATGCAAAGGAGTTTGTAAGCGTAATATATACTTGTATGTAAGAATGATTTTTGACTACACAAACATACCTAGATACAAGCACACCCTTTTTGTATGACGGTGTTAGAGAAAGGTCTGGTGATGATGTGAATTTTGTGTTCATTTGGAAGGAGGTTAGGGAACAGACCTGGTGGGGCACACTCCACTCAGGGCTCTGAACCTTCCTTTGATATCAAGGTTTCGTGATATTCAAGCACATCGATTGCAGTGACTGTAGATATCCAGTCTTTTCATTGTGACAGTTGTGCCTTGATTACGGTACAGCCTGAAGAGATACTAATAGCATGTACTGTGGAGCTGTCTTTGAAAAGTTTTTAGAAATTTCATGTGGTCCAGAGGCTGCAACTAGGTTAGACACTAAGTCTTCCTATACTGAAACAGTTCCACTGAGTATTATTGTTTTGAGGGAAAAGTTTACTAGTCGTAAACTATGTATCTCTTCGTTGAAAGACCACAATAATTCCCTCTATACTTGCCCTGCCTTTAAAGTCGTGATAAAAGAACCTCCTTCCTCAGTCCTGGCACCATTTGAGGTGCACATGAGTGGAGTAGAAGGTCTTTGCATGGGCTGCTTCTAAATTTTGGTAGACATTCTTTCTGTTAACCTTTCCAAACCAAGCCAAAACATTTTTAATTAGGGAATCCCAAGACGGTTTTGCTAAATCATTGCTTTTTGTTATATTACAGACATATTTTAAAATGTTTTAATTATTTGACAGCGTGATTTGTAGGGTGCTTTCTATGTTACTTATTAGCCATGTTGAGCACCAATAATTTCTGGAAATATGAATACAAATTAATAGAATGCAATAGTTTAAACTCTGTTGGTCATGAAACCATGTTTATGAGGATATGGAAACAAGAAAAGAAATGGAAGACACCTTACTGTCATTCTGCTGCTTTTTACTAAATCCTCAAGGAAGCAAACGAATGAAAAAAGCCTAGTTGAAATGCCTCCTGAAGTTTCTTGAACAAAAAAAATATATTAAAGAAACATTCCACGGAAAATATGAACCTTTGCTTTGGGGATTTTGGCTGTATCTGAATCCAGACCATTAAGTATAGTGTATTTTTTCTGTGTATAGACACAATCCAAGGCTCTGAGGTCAGTAGTTGAGGTGAAACATTACAATATAATGTCAGTGAATTTCTACTATTTATTGAAGTTTGGCCAGGTAGAGTTTCAAGCTGTTTGCTACTAGCAGAAGTTGATGCTAATTGCTTTATTTCTGCTGTATCTAAAGAGCGCTGCAATCTAAATGTGCATTGGTCCATGAAGCTTGTTATGCAAAGTCCCAGCCTGAGGTTCTTGGTTTAAAACTGTAATTGTTTTAATATTGAGAGATCCTATAAAGAAAATTTGCTTTTGAGGAGTTCTTTGTTTCTTCACACTTGATAATTGCATATACTTATTGCCAACTTTGCATACTGGTCTCAACCTATCCTATAAGCTGAGAACTATTCTTTTGGAATGACAGGCTGATACTTTATCTTTTCCATTTAAAAGTTTGGGGGGAAGAATGTTCTGTTATGTTTCCAACATAACATAGAATAACATATATGTAATTTACACAGCATGGAATGAAGAGAGAAAGCAATTTGATATAGGCTAATTGAGTATGATGACATCAGCAGAATATTCAGCATTTTATCTACTGACCCTACTTGTATACTTGGTCAGTATGAATAGGAAGAGAGTTGGGTTGTTATGTAGGCAGATGGGAATGCTGGGAGTTGTACAGGTAGCCCTTGACTTGTGACCACAGTTGAGATCAGAAACCGAGATCAGATCATTTTTAAGATATTTTTCATGGTGTCATAAAGTGAATAGATCACATGGTTGTTAAGTGACTGGTGTAGCTGTTAAATAAATCATTGTTCCGAATGGGTGTTTTTTGCCAGAAATGCCAGAAATTGGCAAAATATCGCAAATGAAGGTCATATGACTGTGGGACACTGCAACCAGTTTTAAAGGTAAGCCGGTTGCCGAACCCTGAAAATGCTGTCATGTGACCTCGGGGTAGATAATATGATGGTCCGAAATGCTTTATGAGATGTAAAGCACCCGTTCTGAGAGAGTCCTAACTCCAAACAATTGTAAAATGACTGACTGGATTAATCAATCGTAAGTTGACTACCTGTAGTTCAGCATCTGGAGGGGCATAGGTTCTGTATTAGTAGGCTAGACATGCAAATGTAGTTGGAATTTGAAAATCGCTAAATTCTGTGATGCCTTCTGCATTTATTTTGGCAGAAGTAGAGAATTGAAGCCATATATGAATAGAAAAAAACTCTTAAAGATCTTCTCCCCAGAACCAAAGTTTCTGTACTGTAATTATAAATTGACAGTGTGAAATTGACCTTACTTGAATATGAAGTGGTAATGTGCTGTATAGGTTGTTAACTTTCTTCGATTTTAGATTCTACCTCTCAGTTCATTGAAATTTCAAAATAATAATATAACTTTTAAGAAAAACTACAAATTCATATTAAAATAACATGTTGAAGAAGGAATAGCTACATCAAGTTAGAGACTACAAGATGGTTGTAAAATCGCTCTGGGAGAGAGAAGGATGATCTCCGATTTACAGAGAGGCATGTAGAACAGGGGCTCTGAATATTTCCATAGTAGATTTGGGCAGGTTCATGCATGGGCAGACTTTATTTAAATTTCCCAGGAAGCTTGAAATTTGCACTTTTAGCCTGGCAACCATAGAATTGCATCCTGGGAAATGCAAGGAATTCCATGCAAGTGGCTGGGAGAGAAATGGTTTATACATTATGGAAAGAAGACAGCTCCTCTGCCCCCAATGTAAGTGTTAGACCTGTCTGGATTTATTTTATTTTATTTTTATTACATTTATATGCCACTCATCGCCCTGTCCAGCGATTCTTTGAACAGTCTTCAAAGGCAGCTAGCTCCATGTGCAGATGACTGCATCAATCCGGCCTGGAAGATTTCAATGGATGGATAATAGCAATTAAAATTATGTCTTAAGTGGATTTATAGCTAGTCATATTACCGATGTTTCTCCTTCTATATTCAGAGCACAAGGAACTTTGTTTTTTATGGTAAGAGCCGTCAGTATTTTGTGACATTGTTTGTTTGTTTGTTTAAAAAAGAAGTCTCAAATCTTTAGTGCTTTAAAGGAACTTTTCATATAGTTGGGTCTCTGGGTATGGTAGTCCTCAATTTATAACAGTTTGTCTAGTGGCTGGTTGTAGTTACAACGGCACTGAAAAAAGTGACTTATGATGGCTTTTCACACTTACGACCGATACAGCATTCCCATGGTCATGTGATCAAAAGTCAGCTGCTTGGCAACTGACTCATACTTATAATAGCTGCAGTCTCTCGGGGTCATGTGATCACCCTTTGCGACCTTCTGAAAAGCAAAGTCAGTGGGAAAGTCAGATTCACTTAACAACTGTGGTGAAAGGGTCATAAAATGGGGCAAAACTCACTTAACAAATGTCTCATTTAGCATCAGAAATTTTGGGCTCAACTGTAGTCGTAAGTCGAGGAGTACCTGTACAAGTTTAATCATCTGGAAACTGAAGATTAGGAAGTGCTAGATGACTGGATTATAGTTGGTAGTCTTCGTTGTTGAAAATGTCATAAGTGCTGTGCAATCTAGAAGAAAATGTGTTCATGTGTGTGTGTAAGAGGAGGGTGATGTAAAGCAATTAATAACTGACAGGATGGCTTAGCTTCTAAGAACAGGCAGAGTTGATCAGATGGTATTAGACACAGTGGTATGGTTGTACAGTTCTGTAAAAAATTATTAGCTCTCTTCCATATTTTCTTGATTTTTGCCTAACTTTACTGTTGAATGTCAGTGGAGCTTCATTTGAATCCTACTGATATTTCAAGGGAGCTTGATTGAATGGACAACACTAAAGTATGGTGCTTGTTTTGTGCAAGTCATCCAGCATATGATTGATGTGCCAGTTAGAAAGGAGTTAACTAGGGTCAGTTGTTGTGATTGTTTAACAATCAGGATTGGTTTGGGTAAACCTTGCTCTATATAAGGGTCATAAATGGCTCTCTTCATCAATTCTTCGTCTGCACAGATTTCTTCAAGGCTTTAACAAGCCTCTTTTGTAGATCCAGCAAGAAGAAAGTTTCTAGTTCATTCTCTTGGTTTATTATTTGTATTTCTCTTTAAATTATTAAAACTTCAGCTGGTTTCTGTTGCATATCCAACACAGGTAGTCCCCGATCTGTGATCAGTGGAATGGCTTGCCTTCAGATGTTCTGGGTGCTCTATCACTAGAAGATTTTAAGAAGAGACTGGATAGCCATTTGTCTGAAATGGTATAAGGTCTCCTGCTTGAGCTGGGGGCTGGACTGGAAGACCTGTGAGGTCCCTTTTAACTATGTTATTCTGTTCTGTTCTATCATTTGCCCAGTGACCATTTCAAATTATAACACGGGTGGTTGAATGGTGGTTCTGAGCTCTTTGGAGTTCCAGCCATCCCAGCACCTGTGGTCATATGATTGTGATCTGGGTGCTTGGCAATCAGTTCTCACGTATGACCGGTTGCAGTGTCCTGCAGTCCTGTGATTGCCATTTGCTACTTTCGCTGCCAGCTTCCCCAGAAAGTCAGTGAGGAAGCTGGCATGGAAGGTTGCAAATCGTTGGGGTAAGTCTTCTCCATCTGCCCACCCTCCCTGACCTGCGTCATACCTCTCGGGTACCCTCTCATATCTTTGCACAACTTCTCTAATCCTCGCTGTCTCTCTCACACACCCCTTCGTCCCTTTGTATACCCTCTCCAACCTTTGTGCCTCTCACATCCTCATGCATCCCCTGGCACTCTTGTGCCTCGCCTCCGGCCCTACCCCATGCCTCTTGCACATTCCCAGACACCTTCTCTCACCAACATTGTGCCTCTTGTACACCATTGCTCTCTCCTCCACCCAGCAGCAACCACTTATATGCCTGCCAGCCTGATACTTACAAGTTCTTGCTGGCTTCTCCACTGATTTTAGTTGTCGGAAGCTGGCAGGAAGTTGCCTCGCCTCATAACTGTGGGATTCATTTAACAATGGCAACCAGGACTGTGGGGATTGCCGTTACTAAGCGATGCTGCCACACTATACGACCACGTCGCTCAGTGATGGCAATTCCAGTTTCAATTGTTATCATAAGTTGAGTATTTTCTGTAAAATATCTTTTTTCCAGTTGTTGTCTCAGCCTGTCATTTATAGTGCTACATTTTGCATTTTACCAGGTAAAATTTGTTCCATATCTGTCATTCCTTCACTAACATCTTTTAGTCATAGTCTATTCATAGAAGCAGACTTCATTACGGATAGTGTTGATCCCTTCACCCAAAGGAGACCATTATACTGTGGTCTGCATATGAGAAGCAGCCATCAGGAACACATGTGGGCAATCTCTTGTCTTCTCCTTATCCAGAGAGGTTAGAAAGAATTATCTACTCATTGTTCCTTGGTCTTTTCAGCAGTTGTCAGCTCCACTTTTGTATAGTCATCTTCAGTTTGCCATACGATAGGGCATGCTAGAGGTTCCGTCTGTGAGAGACCTACATTTGATAGGTCCCAGGAAGTGGGCCTTCTCTGCCTTGGGGGCAACTTTGTGGAACTCCCCCCCACCCCCATTAGGTTAGCTGTATCACACTGAATGTTGAGGAGGTCCCTCAAGACCTGCTTATGTCACCAGGCTTGGGGAAACCGGTGACATTTTAAGGTGACTCCTGTATTGTGGATGATATGTTGCTATATTGCTATACTTTTGTTTCCATTTGTGATTTGTATATTTTTGATTTTTTTAATAATTTTTACATTGTTTATAACAATTGCTTTTATATTGTGATTTTGTTTGAGTGTTATATTCTGGCCAGAGTCATTTCTGATCAGATGGGTGGCTGTATAAATTTAATAAATAAAATAATAAAGAAATTCCTCTCTCAGAAGTTTCCCATTTCAGGGACTTTTAACCACAGAGATTCTAAAGGCATAGCGTACCTCACTGCCAAGAAATATTTGAAGACCTCTTTAAAGGAGTCATTAAAGTCTATTAATCCCAAGAAAGCTACAAAACTATTTCTAATGCTCTGGAGTCCCACTGATCCACAGTCAAAAGCAAACTTAGAATGGAAAAGATTGGGGGACAGCAGTACATCTTCTCAGCGGTGGCAACTCTCTCAAAATTACTCAAGAGCATGGCATAGAATTATCCTGAAAATCACAACCCCAGACCAATATCCAGGGAATTGCAGGTTTCTCATCTGGTTTGTGAAGGCTTTGTGATTCCATCAGCAAAAAAGAACCAGATAAAAATAGGGTTATAGAATAGCAAAATGCAGATTCCCTGCTTCTTCAGGGAAAAAAACATTAATTTTTGTCCCACGTTTGTCAAAAAGCATCTAGATGATCCCCAAGACTTCTGGAGAAATGTTGTATAGATAGATATGTTCAAAATATTATCTAGGGCAGGGGTCCCTAACCCATGGTCTGTGGCATGCCAGCAACCGGGCTGCAGAAACAAGCAGAGCCGCATTTGCAGAATACAGGGAGCAGGCAAAACCATGCCCCCTTTGGTCTGCAGAAAAACCTTCACAGAACTGGTCCCTGGTGCCCAGAAGGTTGGGGGGCACTGATCTAGGGAGGCTATATGAATGTTCTTATGTCTGGCAGAAACCAAACACTGCCACAACGAGAATCTCGTACTAATTATGACATTTGGAAATGGCTTGGCTTGGCTGCCTTAGTTCCTGGGTGACTTGCCATCACTGAAGGATGCAGATTTTCACAGGAGAACATCATGCTACGTTTCCATCAGTGGAAAGTGAAGTATAAATGGGTTATGGAGAAAGACAATTCCAAGCATGTAGACAGGTCTTCTGGTAGACCAGGGGTGTCAACTCAAGGCCTGCGGGTCGAATCTGGCCCACGGGGGCTTAGATCTGGCCCGCGGGGCCGGTCTGGACATAGCAAAGGACCAGCCCTCAGTGCCTTTGCTGGCAAAAATGAGGCACGGGCGGGGCCAAAACGGGGCCTCCGGAGTGGTCCGGGATGTCTGGAGTGGTCCAGGACGCCTTCCATGCCCAAAATGAGGCCTCCGGAGTAGTCCAGGAGGCCTTCCAGGCCCAAATCGGAGCCTCTGGAGTCTTCCGGGAGGCCTTCCAGGCCCAAAACAGGGCCTTAGACTCAGAAGGTTATAAAAGGGAGGAAAAGTAAAATACTTTACCTTTCAGGCTTGCAGGAGTCTGCTACCGTAGCCTATGTCAACAATTTTGTAGTTTTAGTCTACATATGGAGTCAGTTTCTTGATCTGGTCTCTCTCTCCTAAGGTGATCAAGTAGATCAAGTAAGTATTAAAAAAACAAAATCACTGAAATGTACGCCTCCCTATTTTTATAAGTTTATAAAACCATGTCTGCGGAGGTGCAGTCCCGTGTTATGCCCACCATGGCCACGCCCCATCTGCCTTCCAATTCTGATGTGGCCCTCAATAAATTTGAGTTTGACACCCCTGTTGTAGACAGTAGATGACAAAGTCAACCCCATAGAAAAATTATAACAGGATCTGAAATGACTACAGTAGTAATGTGAGAAAATTCTCAAATGTTAGTGAGTTGAAACCCTTCGTCTTGAAGGAAATGGGCTATGTAGTGATGTGAAAGGCTAGTCACCAATTACTGCGGCTAAAAGTAATGAACCAGCCACTGAATTTAACAGGTAGGCTAATTACTTTTTCACATAAGCAGATTGTATGTTGGATGACTTTGTTTATAAAATAAATTCCAGACTTGGGTATTATTTGCTCATTCAGGCTCCCTTTCTATGGTATAGCTATAAGACTTGTGTAAAGCATTCACAGAAAACTATCCAAAAATTCAGATAATCTGAAAAGTGATTTTTTTTTTAAAGAACAGCATAAATTGCTAAAGTTTCATAACTAATGTCTGGTAATGCTATTTTAAGTATCTAAAATAGACAATATTATGATTTACTATAATCACAATTCTGTGACACAAATTGTTTTCATAGATTTGATTTACAATTGTAATGTGACAGAGAAAGCTCCAATTATTTTTATTAATTGAGAGTCATGTAAGTAAAAAAGTTTTAGTTTTTGGTTAGAAGAAGGCATCAGTATAGAAAAATAATCACATTTGCTATTAATGAATTGTAATGTTTAGCCAACTATCTGGTTCAAATAATTCACTTAAAAGCTATAGTTAAAAATGTCAGATGTGAACAACAAGATCTACATATAAAGAGTTCAATTAGCTGTTCAAGCCTATTATACACAGGAGTCTTCTCAGACTGATGATTTTCACCTGGGCTCAACAGCATTCAAGGGAGTGTCAGACATAGCCCCTTTGCCCATCTAGAGATTCCAGACTAATTCTGCATTTGACTCCTTCCCCTGGCTCAGCCAGTCTCTCCAACAAAAACTCAACATCCATGATCCATCAGGTCATTGTTTCAGAGATATTTCCTTACCAGATCCCTCAATTCCTTCAGCCATGTCAGAGCTTCTAATGTACTGCCTTTACTGGAAAAGTTCTGAAAAATTCAGAGAGATATTCAAAGATGAATCTGCCTTGAAAATAGCCCATGTTGAGCTGTATAGCACAAACAAATGTCGGGAGTTGACCACAGGAAATGTGTTCGCACTTTCTATCTGCCGTAAAATGTTTTATGATAATTTTAATGACATTAAATGTTTTATAACGTTAGCCAGACTTCAATTCCATGGGAGTCATGGCTTCCAGATTTTGGACGTATTCTCTAAATTAACCCATTTATGGAAGTGCCTGGTTCAAAAATTGCTACCATGCGATGCACTGTTTCACCTAGTTAAACGTTACATACAGACAAACAGAGTTTTAGCAGTATATAGATGTCTTTGGGTAGTGGGTCATTTTTATTATCAGGATTGCTACAAATGTAAAGCAGAAGTCATATTAGAAGGAAATGCTTTTCATTTTTTCCCACATATAAGGGGGAATGACTCTTTAGTTGTGTGAAATGTATCAAAAATAATGGGTGTTTTTCTTAAAATTATTTTAATGCAAATGTGTTGTTCTTGATGAAAAACAAAGATCAATTTATGTGACCTGGCTGTGGTAGAAAATGTAGAGAAAATCTGTGGATGAAAATAATATTGTAAGAATATCAGTGGTTAAATCTTGAAGGCAATTTAAAATAGCAAGAATACTCAAAGCCATAAGTTGCGTTGGTTGTAAATTGGGTCATCCACATGACCCATCTGGTTTTTGCAGCAGTTGTTAAGCGAACACGGTCATTAAGCAAAGCAATGGTTTGCTACTGGCCAATTTTGCTGAAAAGCGAAGTTGTGGGCAATAAAATGCTATCATGACTATGGGACATTGCAAATGATTGTAAATGTGGGCTGATGGACGATTGACTGACCAATATTTGGTCACATGACTTCAGGGGTGGTGGTCCTCGGAACTTTGAATCTGGGTCATAAGTGCCTCCAGGGAGGTCTGAGTAGCTTTGAATGATTAAGTCAAGGACTACTTGTAATGCCAAGTTACTGCCTATAGGAGAAGAGCAGGAAGAGCTGAGGGAGTGGAGTTAAGTCATCAGCCTAGAATCGTTATTTTCCCACAAACGGTCTAAGTCCTAGCACCAATTTAATATTGAACTTTGGTTGACTAGATGCTTGTGTATAGGTTGAGCAATAAGACTTTATTATCACTTTGAATGTACCCTAATCGGCATACATTAAAATGAAATTTTGTTGCATACAGCTCTCAGAGGGTCACCACCTCCAATATACACTACATAAACATAACTAAATAGATAAATAAATATGCATATACCCACATATATGACACAGAAACAACACAGTCTAGTTTGGATGTATACATGCACATGGTGAGAAAAAGGAATCTTGCGAGTTTATAATAAATCTTCTAAACTGCAACTTAATAGTATGGTCCTGATTCTTTGTGCTGACACTGCATTTATTTTAACAAAAAACAAAATCAGCACTGTTCCCCACCCTGGTGCCCTTCAGATGTATCATCATTTTCTCTAGCCAAATTGGGATTGCAATGGTGTGACTTCAGTTTGAACCAGGGTGAGCTTCAGACATACCTTTAAATTCTTGGTTATGGGGAAATGTATTTATTACTTATTTATTCTTTCTTTTATGCTGCTTCAGTCATCAGGATTCTGGTAAGCACCCTACAACAGTAACACAAATCGTAATAAAACCATAATAATACAATTTGTCATAGTTAATAATTAAGTAATTATATTAACGTTGCCTCAAACCATAACGTGGGAGGCATATAAATTTAATATTTTTTTACAAAATATATTGAATTCTTGAACCTGGATTTCAAAACCAAGCCTGCTAACATTTTGAATTGGACCATCCCATAGAACTAGGAAGAGTACAATATATCACACTACATGAGGGTCCTACAAAGTGATCAGTATCAACCCCCAAAGTACTAGTTAAAGTTGTATTTATGAAATGATTTTCATATAATAAATATTTGGGGGTCAGTGAACAATCTGAAACTTCATGGTGGGTTCAGTGAACTGAAGAGTTTGAGGACCTATTGCTGTACACCAGATATGTCAAACACGCAGGCTGCATCCAGCCCGCGATAGGCCCAGAGTTGTCCCTTGGGGCTGTTCCAGAGAGGGACTGGCCCGTGCTGCCCCGGCCCAGTCCACCCCAGCCATACCCACCCAGTCGGCCGCGACGACCAGGCCATATCCACCTGGCCTCCCAAGGGCAAACAAAATCCTGATATGGCCTGCAATGGGATCGAGTTTGACACTCCTGCACTACACTGTCCATTGAAGGCAGGAAAGCAACAAGCACTGATAGCATCTGGGTTGCTTGTCAGTTTCAATTCATAACATAAAGTTCTTTTATATTTTGTTTTCCCAAATGCTGCTTGCATCTCGCTGAATATTTGCTGAAAGCCCGAAAAGTTCCTGTCCCTTCTAAAAGAAAAGCATTTTTTTTCTTTAGTAGGGGGAGATATGAGGCCGTTTCTCTTGGGCTGAACTGGATGCCCTGGTAACATGGACTGGACTGTGTATTTTCTTGGCAACAATATTTGGTTAGTAACAATATGAAAAGTAAAAAGGGCTTATACCTACTTTTTAGAATATGGCCTTTGTTTTGATGCCCAAAACTCAAAAGCACTCCTCAAGTCAGCTGAAGTAGTGCAACCCTAAACTAGCCTAAAATGGCTTCAGAAATTATTAGTTATCTCCAGGATTTCAGACTGATAGTTGGAGTCATCACATGATGTTGATGTTTTGATGGAGATGCCAGACTTTTTGATGGAGAGCTAATTTGGTCTAGTGGTTAAGGCACTGGGCTAGAAAGCTGGAGATTGTGAGTTCAAGTCCTACCTTAGCCATGAAAGCCAGCTGGGTGATTTTGGCCAGTTACACACTCTCAGTCTAACCCATCTCACAGGGTGGTGGTTGTGGGGAAAATAGGAAGGAATATTACATATGTTCACTGCCTTGAGTAATTTATAAAAATAAAGGCAGGATACGAATAAATAAACGAAGACTGCATTTAGAACTTTAAGTGTGCAAGTTGTATGCTGGGTCACTAAGTTGTGGCTCTCTTCCCATCCCTACCCTATTTGTCAACAAATATCCTGCTAGATATTGGATAGATCCATGCTGTGCTAAAAGTAGCCACTGAAGCCAGGCCACATCCTGGGACTACAGTTTTCACTGCAAAGAGTATTAGGCTCCAGCTATCAAAACAGACTTACTGGCTTTGGGCTAGATGTCTTTCAGCTCCATGTATTTGTCAAGAGGTGGTGTGCTGGAAGAAGATTGTGTTGCTTTGACTTCCTGGAGGGAAAAATGTGACATACAGTACTGTATGTATGTATTGAATTGATTCTGGCTTAGCATGTTGTGTTAAGTTGGCCAATTGTAATTAAGTCACAAGTTTTATTTAAAATGTACCCAGCTCAACACAGCATCTGGCATTGTCTGTTTCAGGGTGTTGAGAGTTGTGGGTTCTAATCATTGTGGGCGGACTTCTCATTGCATACATTTTGGTGCTGCTATGTTGATTCTGGAATTTTGATTTGGTGATGGTAGTGTAAATGTTGGTTCTGATAGTCAGCCCAAACCATTAACCATTTTACGGAATTAGCTCTGAATTTTATACGCCCAACTGAAAATTGTGAACTTTGATTAATGTGTGTAGCTACATCTTTAAAGCAATCAAAGTAGTGTGGTAAAATCACTTTACTCCTTATCCCCGAGCTGCAGTCTTTCTCAAAATAATTAACACAGACCCAGTAGCATTTGGGTGTAGCATTATGCTGCAAATAGTCTAACTGGGAGAGAGAACTAGTCATTGGAAGAGTAGTGCCCTTTCCTATGATGTGTGTGTGACCTTTGACCCAGGAACAGAATTCAGTTCTGGTTCTCATCTTTTCCTCTGCTCCAATTCAAAAGTGTCCTTGAACATCTTGAACACCTCCTGACCCCCCAAAAAATGACAAATAGGTTTTTTGTTGCAGTACTCAAAGAAGATGTTACTTGATTTATTTAAAGAAGCTCATGGCAGAAGTGAGCAGCAATCTTTTTATTCCAGTGCATGACAGGTGGGGACGGGGTGCAGTTAAAATGAAATGTAGCTAATGTGATCCCAGTTTTCTTTTCTTCTAAATCCTGGGGAACTTGAAGGATTGAATGTGAGTGGTGATCTTCTATTTTATCAGTCTGGGTCTTGTGTTTAGCTTTAAACTGCAGCATTCTTGTAAACTGTATGTTGTACCTTAGATCTTTGTCCTCTTCTCCCTCTTCTCTTAAACTTCAGAAAAATGGCATTGTTGGGAAGACCACTTCAGATTATTAAATTATGGGATAGGACCGTTAACTAAAGATAAAATGTATGGCATCTTTGGATGTAGAGTAATGAATTTTAGTATACTTGTCACCTACTAGTTTTTCGTTGGGAAATTATCATCCAGATAATTTTGGATGATAAGTTTGAATTAATTCAAACTATGCTGATTTGCATGTAGTGCTTGTTTGTGGAATGAAATTATTTACAGTATTGTTTTTCTATTTCTTACTAAGCTGTTTACTCTTACAGCAGTTCGTGGTATCTAGCTGAGTTTAGCTGATTTGAAAAAAATTGAGCGAGGTCAAGGCTGCTTAAAACTTGGATGAAAGAGCACCAAGAAATGTCATAGCTGTAGGCTAGATTGCGAATTCAAAAAAATATTCTGACATAAGACAATAGCAAACAATTTTCATATTGTTGCCAGGAAAGTAAAGTAAATGGCTATGTCTATGAAGTCAAGGGACATCAAATTTGACTTAAGGGAGACCTGGCTTGATTCACTGATTTGTAAACACTGGTTGTATTGTGTGAAGCCATAATGTTGCTTTTTTGAACTCAGTTTCTCTTTTTAACTGTGACCTTCAACAATATGGCATAGTTATCAAGTTATATTAAAACTTGGTTAAGCCCAATTTCTGTTTGGCTCAGAGGTTCTGTATAATAAACTTATTAACTAAACAGGTCTGGATTTGTGAGGGTCTTGTCTTTCAAGCTAATTGTGAAAATAGTGACCTTACAAGATGAGTCTAGATTCGAGTTGGCTTAGATATATGGCAAAGCAATGAATTCTAGATTGATAGAGGTGACCTTTGTTTGCTTCCCACTCTCCTCTTAGTTTGAAAAGGTGCCCAGTTCAATCTTTCCTGCAAAATGGAGTTTCCATTTGCAAGAGTTGAGGATTCCGCTGCTATGGCGATCGTGCACTTCAGGCCTAACAAAAAGCAAAACCAAACTTTTTTCAGTGGGGCAGGAAAGAGGTACAGTGCAATTTGGACAGAAGAAAGGTCAGAGAGTGACACATTTGTCTCTTCAGTCATCCTGGCATCAGGAAACAGGCCCGAGATAGCTGATGATTAAAGGAGAATTGGGTTCTCTTGAGCTATAAGGCCTTGCCTGGAACCTAGGCCCTAAAGTAAACAGTTTAAGAAAAGCCTCCACTCTGTCATCACCCTCCATAAGATTTTAAGCAGCTGCCTTCAAAATTACATTTCAGGAGTGGTCCATGTTTGCAGACACAACTTTGAAAAGTTGACAAGGCACTTAGTCTAAACCAATACAAATGGCTTACACCCTTGCAAGGTGAGGTCCCAGAATTTATTTCAATGCCACTAGCTTTTGTATGCTTTATTTTATGAAGTCGCTATTATTAAGGGAGCATGTGACAAAATATCTGTATCAATAAGGAAAACATGAAGGAAGACAATATCTTCTCAAGAAACCACAGATTAATTCCCCGTTTGGTCTAATGTCCTCTGAAAAATGAAAAAAAAAGGTTTTTGAGGAGGCGGGCTAAGCTGCTTTTTCTACACGAGGCCTACAGAACCATGCCTGAACTGAAGTCTGCAGAGGACGGCTGGAAGAAAAAATGAGGTGGGAACACAGCTTGGGTGTAACACTTTGCAAAGTGATCAAAAGTATCCCAAAGGAACCAGTAGTGACTGGCCGCTTAGCTTTCTCCATGTCCCTCTCCTCTCCTTCTCTCTGCCTGGCTCTGTATATGCTTCTCCTTGCATGAATTCATTGCCCTCTCTATGCTATTCATCCTGTTTGGCAGAGCTGTGTACAGATCCGAATTTCAAGAGCCCTGTGTGATTCTTAGTGCGCACAGGCACTTTTTTGGTCCTGAGCCCAGGAAAAGTCACATCTGTTTTAAGAAACTACTGACAGATTTTACATGTGGATCCATACAGTCCCCAAGTCCCACTTTCACAGATCACTGCACAGTAGGACACTTTGGCATTAGGGTGCTTCTGTGCTTTGCATATTATTTACACCACTTAAACAGTTACTTTTCTTCTTTTTGTGTGTATGTGACTGTCTGTATATGCACGTTTGAATCATCTTCACTCCTGGTAACAACATGAAAGAAGTCTCTGCAGTTTTCTTAGTAGTATTTTCAAAAATACTTCCTTTGCTGCCTTCTTGGTGTTGAGAGTAAGTATCTGGCCCATCATCACCCAGCTGGCTTTGTGTCTAAGGTAGAACTGGAACTCCCATTCTTCTGGTTTTTAGCACACTGCCTTTAACCACTTCACCATATTGACTCTTTAGTTGCAATACTACCCTTGAATGTATCTCTGATTTCTGCTGAGGTCCTTAAGGATCAGATAAGGATGAAAGCCCAGTTGCACTGTTAAGACATCTTATTGCATCTTCTGAGCCATGGTTTTCAATGAGGACTGTTTCTTGGAGTCTATTTCTTATAGTCAAACCAAAATGGCTGAAGAAAAAGCATAGATGGAGATGGTCCCCAGGGCATTTGATTTCTCTAGTCACTTTGGCTTAATAAGTTTAGCAGATCTTCATTCTGTGGTAGACATCCTGCTAGTGTAGCCAGAGGGTTGGGATCCCTGCTTTTTCCACAGTTTTGGACTGCCTTTTGTCTCCTGCTCTTTCTCATCCCTGCCTCTTTTAGGGGAAACATCAGCTGAAATATTTTTTGTTGCTTTCTGTGTTTTTTAGTTGAGGTCAGTCTGTATAAATGCCAAAGGACCTTGTACAGCTTTGCCCACCTCTTCCTGATAATGGAGGGCTTCTTCCTGTCCCTTTAACAAGGCAGTTCTTCCATTGGGAATTATTGTTTTGAAGGATGGCTGTGAGGCAGGTGTCGCTTTCCTGGATTATAGCAATGAATGAGAGCTACAGTATTTGTTATCTCTCGCAGGTAGGGATGGAAGCTGTCTTAAACTGGCCAGTTGCTTGTGAATGGTTTTGCCTTGAGGTAATTTTCCTTGATTGAGATTGCAGAATCTACTTTAGAGGCAATAATTAGAGAAGAACACAGAAGAATTAAAATGTGGAATGAAATTCAGTGGCCAGGATCATGTTTGGGTACAATTTAATAATAGTTTTTCACTCTCCATAAATTCAATTTAATGTTATGCTCTTACAAGAGATCTTGGGATTTTTTAAAGCAATAAGGATTAGTTAGTTGTTGCCTGTTAGCTTTTTGGGGTAGCTCCTGGGTACCCAACTTGCCTTCCTAGACCACCTGATTTTGTATTCCTATTTATTTTAATAAAATGATGAAATAGTATTGGTGTAAAGCAACATGCCAGTTTTGATCATCATCTTTATGTAAATGACCTAAACATCCTTAAAAAATTATTTAGAAGCATGACCAGAATCTGCCCCATAAAGTCAAATATATGTTAAGGTGATAGTGTTTTGAAGGCTTGGAATGATGGAGAATTATAGAATAATGGAGAAGAGATCACTGAATTCAACAGAGAGTAATCTCACCAGTTTGTCTTCTGGAAAATGGATGTACTGTAATCGGCTGTGTTCTCCATGGCAATTTTGTGAGAATGCCCATGTATTGCCACATCAAAATTCCAAATGTTCCCATTGACTGAAAAAGATTGTGAATTATACATTTTCACAACATGTGAACGGAGTAAGTGAATAAACCAGTTTGTTTTAGGATTGTAAGTTTTTATTGTCTGTCGTCTTACTGATTGCAATTGTAGTTTACTGTTTGGGTGATAGGTAAATATAGCATGCATCCTAATTTATTTTTGTATGTTATCCAAACCTGAAATGTTAAAAGAATGGAAACTAAATCAGAAATACTGCTTCTGCCAGACTGAATCCGGTTTGTTTAACAAAGTGTGTTCTGGTTTAAGTTGCGATATCAGGATGAGCATAGAAATAGGAAAACCACAAATGATTTTACTTAGGCATGCTGCACGTTTTTTATAGAAGACCTTTAAATGGTGCATTGAACAAACTGATTGCTCTACTAATAGCAGGATGGTCTCTGAAGGTCACTTTCAGGTAATTTATGTGAACATACCTATCAGGGTAAATGGAACCCATTTCCTCAACCACTTTCTTGTTTGCCATAACAAATAGGCATGATTCTTATTTACTGAAGGGACTTTAATTTGAGAGATGCAGACACTGCTTCTTAGTTTATGGGTCAGAATATATTTGGAACTGGCTAAGGATTTCAGGAGTTTTAATCCAACACACAGAATGTTATATGTTTCAGGTGATCTTTCTGACTTTTAACATTGTTAGCTTTCTGCCTTTCATTTTTCTTTTTATGGAGATAGTGCAAGGTGATTTGATTTAAATCAAGTAAATCTAGTAAAAAGGGTTGATTTAAATCAACTCGATTTAAATCATAATTTTTAAAGAGCAGCTGCCATCTCTGTCCCACAGCGTCTCCTCTGACCTGCTGTTGACTAACCCACGGTCCCACTATTGCAGAATATACAGCCTCATGCTACATAACTAAGCTCCATTTCATGCTGAATAAACTAAATTATTAATGTATCT